>CM059195.1:55403419-55505022 GCA_030323885.1 Branchipolynoe longqiensis
GTCTGACCCACACTGATCGTCGCCGCCGCTCCCTCCTCCTTCGTCTCTCGATACGGGACGCCAGAAGAACCATGAGGAGTAGAGTAAGCTCATGGTGATAAAGGGCAACTCTGTAGAAAAGCTGGAACTGTGCTTGCAGTGCCTGGGCATCCATCCTGTATGAGCAGCAGAGCAGGAATGACTGAAGGAATGGCGTGGGTCGCCTTTATATACCGAGACCATAGGTCGGGCATACGCCGCCATACGCTTCGCATACGCCTCCCATACTCTTTTCATACGCTCTCATACGCAACGCCTAGGTTCTGCGTACGCTGCATACGCCGAGATACGCCCCTGATACGCCCGTGACGCAAGTTGAGCGTACAAGTAGCGTACGCCGGCGTACCCCTAGCATACGCCGGCGTACCCCCAGCGTACGAGGAGCGTATGCGGAGCGTACGCCGGCGTATGAGTAGCGTATGGACCCATACGCCCCGTAGGTCGAGATTTTTTGAGCATGCACAAAAAAATGGGGACGGACGGATTTATGAAAGCGTATGGCGGCGTATGCCTCATACGCTTCACATAAGCCGTCACCTGACGGCGTATGAGTAGCGTATGAGTAGCGTATGAGTAGCGTATACGGCGTATGCCGACGTATATGACGTAAAGCGGCTACGCCGCCATACGCTCCCGCCATACGCCGTAATGTGACAGGGCCTTTACCAGTCTCAACCCTATCCTACTAACACCAAACGCCAGGCTAGGTAGTGACAAGTATAAATTTTGTAAGTTATCGGCTTGACTCAGCCGACTTTCAAACGCCCAACTTTCTGCACGCGAACCCCAGACTCTTAGTATTAGTCTTACGGATTCAGCCACCGCAGAGACGCGCCCAGGAAGTGTCTCAGGGGCAGCAGGGAGTGCGTGCCCATCCCATTCACAATTAGCGGAACAACATGCGAGTGGCGACAATTTCCGGAGAGAGTGGCAGTATTTATATTAGCAGGAAATGTCAACATGCATGTCTCCCTTGTTGGCGCCTCCTGGCGGCGCCTCCTCCAGCGTGCACTTCCGGTGTGGAAAAGGGGGCGGGGGCCGGGGTGGGGGGGGAGGGAGGGCGGTTTAATCATCTTTCTCCCTCTCTCTCTCTCCCCAGTGATGTGTTTTACTAACACTGCCACATACATAATTATAAGGCAAGACCAATCTATATGAGACCGTTTTATTAAAGTACTATAACCCGAAACTAGGTTATATTACCTGATAGAGCATGTAAAGTATATATATATATATATATATATATGTGGCGATGTGCCAAGGTTCAAATCTGTTTATATAGATTTATGGCATAATCTATATACTGAGAGGCTGAGAGGCTGAGAGGCTGAGAGTCTGAGAGTCTGAGCGTGAGGGTCCGAGGGTCTGAGAGTCTGAGCGTCTGAGAGTCTGAGTCTGAGAGGCTGAGAGGCTGATGTATAACACCATAATGAACACTATCGGTTCGCTCAGTATCCGGAAATGACTATATATTTGTATATGTATAATTACGGGACCAGACCAATCTAACTGAGACCGTTTGATTAAAATCATATAACCTGAAACTAGGCTATATTATTATTATCTGATATAGAATGTAATATATATATATATATATATATATATATATATATATGTGTGTGTGTGCGTGTGTGTATCTGAGCGGATGCTGCAATATACAATGACTATATATATCTCAAAAGGTGCTAAGCAATATGGGACAAAACTTTGTCCATTGAAACGATCAACTTACTATCTGCTTATGCATTTGCTCAGGATAAACTGATTTGTTTTTTACATGGTGTTTCATAATCCCAAAAGAATACAAATTGATTTGATGCAAATGTCCTTGTGTTTTCAGCGTAACCGTTTCTGTGCTGTTTTGTGTCAATCGTTACAATGGACAAAAGAAGAAGAGTTATCACCTTTTGAGACAGGCTCATATATGTATAATTACGGGACCAGACCAATCTAAATGAGACTGTTTTATTAAAATCAAATAACCTGAAACTAGGTTATATTACCTGATATAGCATGTAAAGTATATATATATATATATATATATATATATATATATATATATATATATATGTATATGTGAATACAAGGACTAAAGAAACGTACACACGTTCGCTCGAAGGCATACTGCAGTCGATAACGACACGGCCTCCGCCATCGTCCTTAGGGACGACGAAGGCCTCGTGCGTGCAGAGAGGGGGGGCATCTACCCTAGAAATTAGGCCCTCACGTTCCTCTTCGAGGAATTTCTTATTAATTATGTCACGCTCCCACTTAGCCTTCCTCCTGGGTTTGTCTGGAATATAGGAGACCTCAACCCCTGGGTTAATCACCCTAAACCCAAAAGTGACCCCTATCATCAGATAGACCCAATCTGGGTCCCAATCGCCCCGAAGACATATTTCCGCGAACCACCTGCAAGGTTTTAATTGGCTTGGTTTGCCCGCAATCAAGTGGCTACATGTGCAGCTCCCGTCCACACAGCTGCGAGATACCTGAAAACTCTTGGGTGGCGCCCCCTCGGTTTCGCTAACGTAAACTAGCAGGCCGCCCGATGCGGTCTGCTCTACAAATAGCCGATCCGCCTTGCTGGGGCCCTCAGGCTGCTCCCACCGCAAGACCTTACTCCTATCATGAATACGACTGACCTCAACCCCCCCAGCACCGTCACAGATCCCGACCCCAGCTGAAAGATCAAGACATGGCATGCAATCATTATCAGAGAAGTTGCGATGTTCAGTCCGATTAGGGTTGACAGTCCTAGAATCAATGCTATCTTTAGGATGATCGCCGCTGTAAGGAAATTCAACCTTGTGCCTAGACCCAGTAACGATCTCCGAACTGAGATGGTCATAGCCGATCCGGCAATCACCTCCCAAGTCAATTCTCGGGTCTTCTTCCCAATGAACTGTTCTGACCGGAGAGGAGTGGGGACGGGTCCGCATCGATGCCGGAAGGACTCTTGTAGTCTGGGGGCTAGGCCTGTTGAATGTCCGAGCCCGTCAATTTTTACACTTAGCCCGTTTGTGCGACTTAGCGCCACATCCTGAACACGCGTGCGCGAAGCGGCACCCGTCGTCCGACCTAAGGCAGCCCGAATCGCCATTCCAGGCGTAACAAGCCTTCTTAGTGTTGTTGCCCGGCGATCTTCTCCGAGCACTGTATGTGTTAGTGCCTTGTCTCTTCATCTTCATGTTGTGTGGGCCGTAGTGTTCTATACTTTCATCTTGGTCTGCTTTAGAGAATGCCGCGAACCCGATGCTTTCCCCGAGCTTGCGAATGGCAAGCACGTGGTCGACATGGGCCACGTCCCTGTAGTGGTCTTCCCGCGCCCGCGTTGAGATGAAGCTGATGTGTTGGATGAATGATCTG
This sequence comes from Branchipolynoe longqiensis, assembly GCA_030323885.1. NCBI lineage: Eukaryota > Metazoa > Annelida > Polychaeta > Phyllodocida > Polynoidae > Branchipolynoe > Branchipolynoe longqiensis. The sequence goes on from CM059195.1 coordinate 55,406,828, forward strand.
TAGTCAGATTTTGTGAGGGAAGTAATGTCCAGGCACCAGTCACATGAAGCCTTAACAAGTTCATGGGGGTTCATCTTTCTGACGTCCTTTCCCATCCCATACTTTCTCAACGACCACTTACTGCGTCGCCTCCGTGATGAACTCCCGTCGCTACTCGACCTCGACTCCCGCCTCCTTCTCCTACTCGACCCCATCGAGTGTCGACGCGATCGACCCTGGGTCGAGTCGAGGTGGTCGGTTCCTCTCGTCCAACTCGGCGGTAAAGTTGCTGCGTCCGTCGGCCGTCGTTCATCCTGTGGCTGCACTCGGTCGTCCGCGTCGTCACGGGTTGTCTTCGCCGGAACATCGTGTCGGTCGTCCTTCACGGTCGGCCGCCGTCTGTTCCGTCTTCTGTCTCGTTCGGCTCGAAGGTCGTCCAATTCGTCCTCCAGAGCCGTGACCCGCATCTCTGCCTTGAGTTTGTCGATAGCCGCGCGTGCACTCGACTCGCGCTCCTCCAGCGACAACTCGGCGAGGTTGGAAGCGGTCGAATCAAATTCGTCGACACTACCTACCGATCTCGCATTCTTAGTCGGCGCTGTGCTGCTACGCGTAGCCATACCTGACCTCGTTATCGGTGTGTCGATCGTTTTAGCCCACGGACATTGGTCCTGAGCGTCGTGGTTTGACCCACACTCCGAACAATAGCGGCCGCCAGGCATGAAAGCGGACCAGAGTTAAGCGGATTAAGCGGATTAAGAGATTAAGCGTTCAGCTGGAACCTGCACCCGGCGACCTTGGAGCCGTTACTTTTAAACCACGGTGTAGGGTTCTGAGTCGATCGTGCTCAATGTACGTACGATCAGTAACTTAATATCTCAGTTTAACGTATTTATTTCAATCGGTAATATCGACACACTCAAAATAATGGTCCACTCCCCTGTCAATGAATACAGTCGACACACTTATAGGCTGATCGACGGTCGTTAAGTGACCGACGAATCTAATCTAAGGCACGATACCGTCATCCATGTGAACTCTCGCTGTGTAGATCGGTCCTGATGGTGTCCAATCGACCTGATAATCGACTCACAGGCATGGTCGTCCAGATCGCGGACGACAGGCAGAAAAAATAGTCTCCAGGTAGCAAACAGGTAACCAGTAGACTGTTTGGGAGCTTGTAGTGTAGGTGTTGTCTTTTCAGAAGCAGGAGAGAGACTGACTGCCCGGGCAAGTAGTGCCAGGAACCCACAGGTGGTGGCGCCGGGGTAGGCAAGGACCGGGGCAAAACCGGGCAAGTCAGCGATTGGTCAATAATAGTAGTAGAAATAACCAAGGAATAATCGTGATAATATTAGATATAAGCAGGGAGAGCTCCGCCCCTTTTATATACGTATAATACATTATACTCTCTCTCTCTCTCTATATATATATATATATATATATATATATGTATATGTGAATACAAGGACTAAAGAAACGTACACACGCGTTCGTTAGGCATGAGGGAGGCCGGTGGCGGCGCCACCGGTCGGATCACGGTGGTCAGGATGCCCAAAGTAGCAAATGGGTATATAATAATAACAATAATAACATTGAAATTACCATCCGAGCCTTTATACTCGCATAATACATATACATCACAAAACTATATGTTATGTATAACATACTATGCAATTATGAAGATATGTAAGAGAATTGTCATTATTATTGCGCAGCTTAAAAAGTAGATAGACATCCGATAGATAGACATCACTTTCTGATATTCTGCTTATTTGTCCAAATGCACCTAAGTTTCGCTTTCTACCAAATATTCAAAATGGCTTTAGTGTCAAAACTATGGTAATTCCGGAAAGGCTTTATTTCATGGCTTCGGGCCTCTGGGATTTGCATCGACGCATCGACATATTGACTATATCGGCTATATCGGTTATATCTGCTATATCTGATATATTGGTTATATCGGTTATATCGGTTATATCGGCTATATCAGATATATCGACTATATCGGCTATCACTGTATCAGTATCACACAGTGGCTACACCGGGTGCGATGGCCAAATCGGTAGAGCGCTGACCTCGCGTGCGAGAGATCGGGAGTTCGGTTCCCAGTCGAGTCAACTCAATCACTTATAAAATTGATACTTGTCACTTTCTAAGCCTGGTGCGCGGCATTAATAGGATAGGGCAAGGACTGGTTATCTCAGTGTCAGGATGATTTGATTGAGTGGGATATTGGGTCATAATGTCAGCGGCCTGATTTCCCAGTTGGGCAGCGCTATGTCGCAATCAGTGTGCACTGTCACAAGTCGGTACCCGTCCTGGTATGACCTTAGATGTTGCTAGGATATACAACTCCAACAACCAACCAACCTACTTATCCTAGTAATGCCGAACCCCAGGCTAGGTAGCGAAAAGTATTAATTTTGTGTGTCTTTAGTTAGACTCAGTGAAGGTTCAAACCCAGGATGTTCCCCACGGGAAGCCAGCCAGCGCTCTTAGTCTTATGGCCCTGTCACATTACGACGCAATGCGCAAGCACGCACCAAACGGCTAAAATCACATTCAAACGTCGAGATGCGTCGAACTTTTCAGCATGGAGGGCAAAGTTGGACGCATCCACAACATAATGAACGTATCCAGAATGTATGCCCGACCTATTGCTAGCACATGGCCATCGTATGTGTAGCGTATACATACCATATACACAACATGTATAACGTATGATGAACCTATCCAGAATGTATGTCTGACCTATTGCTAGTGTCTGTCAGCGTATGAGAGCCTATCATATAACGTAGCAGAGCGTATGGCCAACGTATGGCTAACGTGCGACCCAGCGAAAAGATGCTCGCAATATGCTCACGATACGCTCGCAGAACGCTGGTGAACGTTATATATGTAATTCAATCACCAGAAGTATGCCTTATACGTTACATACGTCAAGACATGGTGGAGAAACGCAAAACGTACGTATTACATATGTTAGACTACGTTATCTATACGTTGTCAATACACGGACTGTACATTTCCGCTGGCTCTCCGTCCGACTGATGTAGGTCAACGTAGTGCTACATATGAACATCGTTTGTCTAACATAGTCTAACGTACATCACCGTCTGTCTAAAGTATACATAACATATGTTCGGCGTAAAAGCCACACATTGTCAAATGTCGAAAGTTTTTGTGCATGCACAAAACTTTCACGACCCCTTGACAAGCGACGCCGTATAATGACGAACATCGACATACTTTGATGTATACCAACATACGCATAACAAGCGTGTAACGTTTAAGTAACGCATATCAGCCTACACCGACGTATTGGTGCAAAATCACCTCTGTCAGTGCACGCTTGCGGAATGCATCGTAGTGTCACGGCTATTATTGATTCGGTCACTGCATCCAATCCAATTAAGTCAATAATATCACAAAAGAACAAAATGTACAATTTGTTCAAGACCCCCTCCCTACCCACCCACCCTAGCCGCGAAAAAAAAATAGGTGGACATAATCATATCATGACTGGAGAGAAGACATAAATCTACATTTATTTGTTTATAACATTTCGAAAAGAATACAGCACTCCTCCCCCTTCTATCCCCCGACCCCGAATTCCCCAGCCCCCAGGATCCTCGGTCTGCCAGTCCTTGTCCTTTAAGCGTGTGGTTCATAATGCGCTTAGTAATGTTGACAATTGTAAATGGCCCCTAAGCGCCCCCTATGTTGGTCAAAGTCTCATACAGTAAAGGAACATGCACAGCTATAATTGATGTGCCACCACTCCACAACAGTCTTTTTGTTTCCAATTGCTTACAAAGTCTTTCTCCACCTCCACAGCTCCCACAACCACCCCACCCAACCCCCTCCCACCCCATCCCACCCCACCCCATCCCAGCCCACCTCAACCCCACGCTCCTTATTGTCTCTGTGACCTTGCCCGAACCACCTGCTTGTTCCTGGTAGGCATGGAGACCTGTCCTAATTGGCCAAATCCCCTCCTGTGGGATACCAGCGAAAACATACGAAGGCAATGATTCAGGCGGGGTTAAAGGCCGAAGACAGACTTATAAGAAGAGCCCATGGCAACAGTCTGAGAGTCTGAGAGTTTGAGAGTCAGAGTCTGAGAATCTGAGAGTCTGAAAGTCTGAGAGTCTGAGCCTGAAAGTGAGAGGCTGAGAGGCTGAGAGACTGAAAGTCTGAGCGTGAGGGTCCGAGGGTCTGAGAGTCTGAGCATCTGAGAGTCTAAATCTGAGAGGCTGAGAGGCTGAAAGACTGAGAATCTGAGAGCCTGAGTCTGAGCGTCTGAGAGTGTGACAGTATGACAGTATGACAGGCTGATAATCTGACAGTGAGTCTGATAGGCTGACAGGCTAACAATCTGACAGTCTGACACTCCATGCACTGCCTTCCAACACAAATGGCTTCTGCCACATCTCCGAAGGTAGGCGTAAAATCACCTTAGAATTAACCAGATGGAATGGCCGAATGGGTTGAGCATCCATCCCTCGGTTTAGTAGATTGTGGGTTTCTAACTCTAGTCGAGTCAAATCAATGACTTAAAATTTGATACTTGTCGCTTACTAGCCAGGCGCTCGGCATCACTAGGCTAGATCAAGGACTGGTTAGTTTGGTATCAGGATGATGTGACTGAGTGGGATATCAGGTCATAGGTGCTGGCTGCTGGTCTCCCAGTGGGGCAGCACTATAAAGTCGCTATGAGCGCACACTGCCATAAGTCTGTACCCGTCCTGATATGACCTTAGATGTTGTTAGGATGCAAAACTCCAACAACCAACCTTATAATTAACTGGCTATTCATCCTTATATCAGCTAGTTGCCTTCATGTAAAGTCATTACATATAAATGGTTATATGTATTGGAAATAGTATGCCGCATAATGTCTATAAGTAATGGTTCTTCACAAGTTCAATTTGAATAGCTAAAACCAGTGGAGCTAGTTAGTGATTGACAGGTCAGTCGCCTTAGCAACTAACCCTATGCAGTGTTTATAAACAAGCCACCACGTGGCCAGAAACCACATAGTGCGCCTCAGTTAGTGCTCTGATTGGCGGCCACGCAGGAAGGCTATAAACATTCGCACAGGACGAGAGCTCCATGTGACCTCCTGAAGTAGAATACCTTCCCCAAATAAGGGTGTGGGCATGCCCGGTGTCGCATGTTGAGCGCCCTGCCAGTTTCAGCTGACTGCATACACTCAAACTCAAGGGATTGTCAATGGTCGTGAGCAATCTTCATACAGAAAATACAGAAGAAGTGAAATATCTCTAAAACCGCACGACCTATTAACAAATCGCTTAGTACACATATAGAAAACATCTTTACCAAAAAGAATATATTAAATTTATAAGGTTAGGGTTCTTGATTTCTATTTATTTTGAATAAAACTAATGTTTTGCACTGCATGTACCTTCAGCTTCAAGGCATTGTCAATGGTCGTGAGCAATCTTCATACAGAAAATACAGGAAAAGTGAAATATCTCTAAAAGCACACCACCTAGAATCAAATCACTTGGTACACATATAGAAAACATCTTTACCAACAACATTATATTAAATTCATAAGGTTAGTGACGATGCTGTCAGCTGAAACTGGCAGGGCGCTCAAACTGCGACACCGGTCTTAATTGGCAACCGGCCAGTTCGTCCAGCCGCTGAGACTCTGGCCTTTAAGCCGCCTCCTCATGGAGGGGACGCTGGAGAAAGCGCGCCAAACCTATACCTCGATGTAGACCAGCCGACCCCCATGTTGCTGTAACTTCCTGCTCCCATAGTCCAATACGAAAGCTTGGGGGTTGCGGGATCGAATCCTATTATACAGACATTCAAATAGAAAGGGCTATATGTTAATAATATTTGTGTTAATGCTTTTTATCATATGAAATACCTGTTCGATAATAGAAGCATAATATAAATTGACTATTTGTTGTAATAGTAACTCCATACAATTCCAGTTCAACGTATGTATTATGCACTTGTATTATGTACAAGATGGTTCTAGAATTGTCTTTAAACACTTCTTTCTTCCTTTGCTTTCTCTCTTTAAAAAAAAAAGATATAACATATCTCCAATACACATATATAAATTATATTGTAAATATGCAAATAAGTGGATCCAATCACCAATACCAAATGCGAGAAACCTGCCCATTTTTTAATCCCATCACAGGTGTTCCGTTGAGTGTGGCCTAATGATGGGATCGGAGGTCTGAGATTGCAGTGGGGACTTACATCAGACAGGTGTTATGTCAATTTAAAGGAAAATGTTAGGTAATAGGTTTTGAACGAAGGTGTAGTAGGGGTGTGCTAGGGGTGGGAGGGGAATTAGGGCAGGAGGGGAATTAGGGGAGCTGCTTGGAAGCAGACCTCCCGCTCTCCAGGCTGCACCCCAACCTCCGATAACCCAAACTACAAAACAGGATCATTTAAAGCTGTACTTGTGATGTTTAATGTTCCCTTTAATGTCTCATTTTCACATAGTGATTGACACAGGAATGTACAGTAAAACCTCTCTAAATCGACCAACCATGGGACCGGCTTTAAGTGGTCCATTTAGGGAGGTGGTCGGTTTAGGGAGTTAGAATATGGTTAGAATGGTATTGTTGGGACGCAAGTAAAGTTATCGATATAGGGTAGTGGTCCATCTGTGGAGGTGGTCGGTTAGAGAGGTTTTACTGTACTTGTTCTATCTAATTTCTGTTTGTTTGCATTTTGGTAGCTGGGCTAGATACAGTGTCCACATCACAAGTCGTGGCCATCGGTTACTAGTGTTATAGTGTATTGCTGGGCCGTGTATATTCCCAGGTCCACATCTTGAAGTGCGGCATGGCCAGCATGGTAGCATGCTTAGTCCGATGCTTTTGAGTTTCTGCTATTTTCTGAGATAAATATATTATACTAATCGTTATAATCTACTTTACTTTAGTTTGAACTAACTTTAATTTTAAATGGCTAAGTTTGGAGATATTTTACGTCAAAACATGCCTAAATAATTTTGGCAAGCACACCAACACATTAGTCATCTGTGGCCCGGATACCATAATAAATACACTGAAAGTTTTGAAAGTGAGCAGAGTGACAGTTGGCTCATGGTGCAGAGAAGGTGGGGAGGAGAGAATGCCTGCTCCGCAGTGAATAACATGGAAGTTAAGGTGGTTAGAGAGAACCATTAAGGGGCTGCCATTATTTATATCCACCTAATAAATTATATCGTACATATATACATATATCATCATCATGCTGTCGGTCGCGATGTGACAAAGACTGCTTTCATTACTTGACTGCCGCTCTCCATTTAGCTCTCTACATTTCATGAAAACTGCCTGCAAAAGTGTTGAAGTGCTGCTGGCTTTTGCAAGTTACCAGCGGCACTCTCTCGGGGAGCAAATAGAGGTTTAACACCAACAAGAACATGTCCAGGCAGGTGCAAAACTATTTGTCCCTGCAGTGGCTGGTCGGGAGATGTTGGGAGTTCAATACATCAACCGCCCTTAATGCTGCCACAGTGACATGGTTTTCTGTTTAGGGTTTGCTCCCTTAGCCTTCGGTTCTCTCAAGAACCTGTCCCACAAGGCAGTGGTTTACAACTCTGCAGGGCAGGGGCATCAAACTCCCTGAGGTATTGCAATACCTGCAATACCTACATACCTGCATATATAAATATACAGACCAGACGGGATGGCCGAATGAGTTAGAGCGTCCGTCTCCCATATCGTGGGATCGTGAGTTCGAACCCTGGTCGAGTAAAACCAATGATTTATAAATTGATACTGTTGCTTCCAGCACTATAAAGTCGATGACCTTAGATGTTGCTAGGACGTAAACAACAAACAAACAAAACAAACTATAAATATAATTATATAAGTATATATATATATATATGAGGAGTTCAGGCACAAAACCCGGTAAACGCCAATCCAAAATATTTAGATAAACATTGAAATCAAACCTTCTAGAGGTTCATTTTTTGGTATTCCTATATTTATGTTAATTGGTCTTTAACTATTTCCTCACAAGAAAAGTGGAATTACTGATAAGACTACCTTTACATAACAATCTTTTATTTCAATTAAATTTTTGGATTGTCATTTAAGGGGTTTTGCGCCTGAACTCTTCATATATATATAAGGAGTATAATATATTATGCGAATATAAAGATACACAAAGGAATATTCCTTACTATTATTAATATTATTGTTGTTATCCTCCGTAAGATACAACATTTACCGGTGGTGCCATCTCGCCCACCTCACCTCCCCCAGATGTTGACTAGTGTCACTGCCAGTCGCACCGGAGTATATATTATATGTGGTTATTATATGTGGTTATTATTGCAACTGATATTGTCATTCATGTACCAGCAAATTGTAATGAACGGCCGGAAGACCAGTGCTCTGGCGCCGACAAAAGACATCATTCGCTGAATAAAATACATTTAGTTTTTTTTTAAAAGGTGGCCCCCCCACTATCATGTTATGGTACTACTACCGGTCGTCCGGTAGCACTACTAAGATGAATGTGCAATGTCATAAGTCAGTGCCCATGTTGATATGACCTCACATTTTGCTAATGCTAGGGTGTAAAACCCTGACAAACACTATATGTTATGTCAATGTAGGGATCCTTGTACATAGCTTAGTGGTCTGCACTGACCGCATAGACAGGTAGGCATGGGTAGTGTGGTGATATCAGGGAGCCTAGGTGGTGTAATGGTTAGCACACTGGCCCAGAATACAAATAGATGTGGGTTCGAGTCCTGCTCTAGGCGAAATATTTCCCATTTTCATCATCCCCACGACAATGTTTTCCATGACCATGATCCTGTACAAGCTACGTGCTGTATAGTTGTTGAACCTACCCTGTGTATGTATGTCTAAGTGCATTGCCTGTATGAATGTAATTGTAAGCATTAAAAGACTTACAATTCCAGGGAGACGAGTGTAGTGGTCTGCACTGACCTCTCAGGCAAGGAGCCGCATAGATAGGTAGGCGTGGGTAGTGTGGTGATATCAGGGAGCCTAGGTGGTGTAATGGTTAGCACACTGGCCTGGAATGCAAAGAGATGTGGGTTCGAGTCCCGCTCTAGGCACAATATTTCCAATTTTCATCACCCCCACGACAATACTATCAGTCCGCAGTAATATAAAGTTCAATCCGTCTTTAATACTCTCCTAATGAACTGTCAATGGATTGCATACACACACTATTGTTGAATCCAATAGATTTGTTGTTTTTAATTAATTGCTGAAAAATAAATTTTAATTGTTAAAAGGGTTTCCATACTCAGAACTGTGTGTTGAACGCGGATTGCAATGCGCATGTATTTTTATCATCAACATATCCCAGCTACACTTCAACAGGAGTGCATTGCTTTTTTTTGTAAATTTATTTCTTGGCTCTAAGTACCCAGTGCCTCTGAATGTATTTTACGATAACGCTACACATGTGGTAACACAATGAGATGCCTCTGTGGGAACCCTTAACGATGCTGGAGTTAGAGGGTTGTCAGTCCATGGGAAAAAAAGAGGGAAAAAAAGAAACCCAAGTCCTGTGTGTTCAGCGTAGACATCAGAAGTGTTGATGTTGTTGGAAGGTTATTTTGTACAGTCCAGAAGTTCCATTTTTATAGACTACATCACGGTTCCGACTGCGCATGCGCTGAAAACGGTGTTGAGAGCAAAGCAAAGGCGTACTGCCATTGAGTTCACCGATACGCGTAGGGCACATATTTCTATTTATTTAGATACATATATATCACCTCACCCCCCCCATTTTAATATTTAGAACAAGAATTACTTCTAGCTAATCAATGGTGTGTGGTATATAACATATTATGCGAGTATAAAGATAAGTAAGGGAATATGAATTATTATTATTAGTGTTATACTCCATGAGATGTAACACTACCGGTGGCTTTATCTCGGCCCACCTCCCCTCCCCCAGATGTTGACCATTATCACTCGCACCGGAGTGAATATCATGGAGGTAGGTTAAGGTGGTTAGAAAGAAACATTAAGGAGCTGCCGTTATTTATATCCACATAATACATTATATAATACATATATATATACACATATACATATATATACATATGTACATATCTATGTCGTGTGGGTGATGAAAATGAGAAATATTGTGCCTAGACACATCTCTTTGCATTCCGGGCCAGTGTGCTAACCATTACACCACCTAGGCTCCCTGATAAACCCACGCCTAGCTGTCTATGTGGTTACTTGCCTGAGAAGTCAGTGCCGACTACTACACTCGTCCCCCTGGAATTGTAAGTCTTGTAATGCTTACAATTACACACATACAGGCAATGCACTTACACATACATACACAGGGCAGGTTCAACAACCATACAGTGTGTAGCATGTATAGGATCCTGTTCACAGCAACCAGTGTCGTGGGGGTGGTGAAAATGGGAAATATTGTGGCTAGAGCGGGATTCGAACCCACATCTCTTTGCATTCAGGGCCAGTGTGCTAACCATTACACCACCTAGGCTCCCTGATATACCCACGGCTAGCTGTCTATGTGGTTACTTGCCTGAGAAGTCAGTGCCGACTACTACATATATAATATGGTGCACGTAGACATTGCGTTGTAATTCAACATTGAAAATGTGTTTTGTTTGTTTGTTTTCTTGAATTTATTTGTTTTTTTTTGTTACATAGAATGACACAGCTTGAATTTGCATTGAAATTTAACATGGAAAAACAGTGTTTACATTGCTTGGTTTTAGTTGAAGAGGGGGTTCACACACAAAAATACTATTGAAATCCAACTTTGCGAAATAGATTTCTCTGGAAATTAGTTTGATTTTAAATGTTGTAAACTATAGTACAGCTAGAAATATCAATCGCGGACAATTGGTTTTCCTCATTCCACAGTCCTATCATTCCTTGTCCTATCCTATCATTGCCAAGCACCAGGCTAGGTAGCGACAAGTATAAATCTTTACGCCATTGACTTGACTCTGCTCTGGTGTGAATTCCATGACCTACCACACGGGAAGAGGGCGCTCAGCTCATTTGGCCGTCCCCATCTCAGGCAAAACAAACTATGCACATGATTGTTTGTGAGTACACAGTAAAACATCTCTAAATCGACCAACCATGAGACTGACTATAAATGGTCTATTTAGGGAGGTGGTCGGTTCAGCGAGTTTTAAAAGATTATTCCAAGGGTATTGTAGGGGTGATAATTTGGGACCCAAACAAAGCGATCGATATAGGGGAGTGGTCGATCTGTGGAGCTGGTCGATTAGAGAGGCTCAGAAGACCAGTGCCTCCGTATTGAGAATTATAGATGCTAACAAAGTGAATAAATTATCTACAATGCAGACTCAGGCGGCCAATGCTGTTGCAGTGACGCAGAATGGATCAGGTCTGCTAAAGCTGCAAAAATGCATTCCGGGGTATTTTTACAACATCAGCAAAGGTCGACCGATTGTCGCAAAGACTAGTCACTTCCTCACCGCCGAGACACGATTGTTCAGAATAATAAATGTTAATAAAATAATGAATAAATTAGGCATAGAAGTAAAACTTGTTTGATTTAATAACGCCTCTAGAGCACTTTGATTTTTATCATCGGCTATTGGATGTCAAACATATGGTCCTTCCGACATATTTCTTTGGAGGAAACCCACCGCCGCCACATAGGCTACTCTTTCCGATAAGCAAGCAGCAAGGGGTCTTTTATATGCACTTTCCCACAGACAGTACAGCACCTATCACAGCCTTTGATGAACCGGTTGTGGACCACTGGTTGGAACGAAAAATAACCCAAACTGCAAATGTGTCCACTGAGCAGGATTGATCGGATGACCCGCACCTTCACATGCCTGCTCCCTCAATGCAAATTGCCGCGCTTAACAAATGCTAGGGACTTCTTATCATGCGCGGAGGTTTCTTATCATTGTGAAGCGCGTTCTTATCGTCGTGAGAACATCTAGGCGAAAGCCGAAATAATAGCCCTTCGGAATTAGTTAAGTATCGTCATGTTTCGTTACTTCAGATTGGCGATGACGTCAAATCATGTCACAATTATGTGACGTTCTGAATTAACAAAGATTGGTTGGTTGGTTGGTTGTTGGAATGTTACGTCCTGGCAACATCTAAGGTTATATCAGGACTGGCATCGATTTGTGACAGTGCGCACTAATGGTGACTTTATAGTGCTGCCCCACTTGGAAATCAGGCCACTGGCACCATCATCCTATATCCCACTCAGTCCCATTATCCTGCCACTGAGCTAACCAGTCCATGCCCTATCCTATTAATGCTGAGCACCAGTCTAGGAAGCGACAAGTATAAATTTGATAAGTTATTCGTTTGACTCGCCCGGAAATGGAACTCCAAATCTCCCACAGACGAGGCCCACGCTGTAACAATTAGGTCACCCCCCCCCCCTGGTAAATTAACAAAGAAAATTGCTACATTGTAATCATCTAAAGAACGTTCTATTACACCGACTAAGAACAGCCTGACACCTTCCCACCCTCATCACTGTGACCTACTTTACGCATATCCCTTCTGTATACAGACTGAGGCTCCGGGTGCATGTGAATTGCGCACTTCCGGTTCGGTAGTGGGTGGGGAGGCTATACCGGAAGTCTCCAGTCTGCGGCTCATCAGACGCTAAGACCCCGCTGCACCCCGGTCCGTACTTTATGTTGCCACCCCCCCCCCCACCCCCTACCCACCAACCCACCCACCCGCCACCGACGCCGCAAGAGGGCGCCTGTTTGTTTGTCTGTTGGAGTTTTACGTCATAGCAACATCTAAGGTCTCATCAGGACGGACAGTGCCCACTCATGGTGACTTTATAGTGCTACTCCACAGGGAAACAAGGCCACTAGCACCATGATCCGATATCCCACTAAAAAAAAAGTAAAGCTATTTTTTATTTCACGACGCCTCTAGAAAACATCGATTTTTATCATCGGCTTTTGGATGTCAAATGATTTTCCATTTCCATTTCCTCAGTCACCTTATCCTGACACTGAGCTAATATGTCCTTGCCCTATCCTAGTAATACTGATTGCCAGGCTACGTGGTGGCAAGTATACATTTTATAAGTCATTGGTTTGACTGGACCGGGAATCGGCTCCCAACCTTCCGCACGTGAAGCCAGCGCTCTACCGATTCGGGCGCCGCGTCCGGTATGGGGCTCGTGTAGGCTGTGGTGGCTTGAGCGCCAAAATGTGAGCTGAGGATCACGTGATGTTCATATGTCACGTGGTTTGTCTAGCCGAGGGGCTGTGCCGGTGGTAACCAAACAGGAGACCAGACGGGATGGCCAAATGAGTTGAGTGTCCATCAACCATTTCAATAGATCGTGAGATTCCAGCCCATGGGTTTGAACCCTGGTCGATTCAAACCAATGACTTAACAATTTATACTTGTCCTTTCCTAGCCAGGCACTCGGCATTATTAGGATATGGCAAGGACTGGTTCGCTCAGTGTCAGGATAATGTGACTGAGTGGGATATCACGTCATGGTGCTGGCGGCCTGGTCTTCCAGTGGGGCAGCACTATAAAGTCGCCATGAGTGTGCACTGTCACAAGTCGGTACCCGTCCTGATATGACCCTAGATGTTGCTAGGACGTAAAACAACAAAACAAAAACCATTTGAATAATCTACTAATATTAATTTATATCGTAAATATTGATGTTAAAACGCAAAGTTGAAATCAGGTGCCCCCTCCCCCCTCTTCCATGCTTTAAATTAAACTTTTTCTAAATTTCAACTGATTCATTGTCCAAATCTTGACATGAATAGACATTGAGCAGGGAACAACGGTACGTCATGTTCACCGACCCACAGAGATAGACCAATGGCAGCACGCCGCCATATCATGTGACACCCCACCGTCACGTGACTCCCACGGCGTTACAGGACGCGATAGTGGCGACCCCTCGAGGGCCGTGGCTCAACTAGAGAAGGTGTTACTAACTAGTGAGTGCCTGCTAAATAAAGTGTTGGTTCAATTCGCAGTTTCTACTCAGAATATATATATATAATGTACAGTCAGCTCTGGTTAATCCGACACTGGCTAATCTGACAATTTTGCTTCCCGACAAGATTTCAGGTGTAACGGATTTCCCAAATGTTAATCAATGCTATTTACTCTGGTCAATCCGACACTCGCTTTCGGATACTGACACTGCTTTAAAAAGAAACAAACATGCCTATTGCATGATGCGTTTATCTCTGGTTAATCCGACACTCGAAATCCATCAAATGAATGAATTAGCACTAATATCCCAGATTCAGACGTTCTCTCAGTTTCTGTGCAGTCTAGTTTGTCAAAGTTTTTAAATATCAAATAATTTTAGTGTGAACAGTGATATGTATGTTTATCTGAAATATATGTAGAAGACTTATTATTATTGTAATGAACAATTGCACACATGATTCAGTCACACATCGGCCTATAAAATATAGTGTTATAAAAATAACACAAACGGCCAGGAGGAGAGTCTAAATTGGTCAATCTGACAATTGACTAACTGACATTATTTGGCGTATGACAGAATGTCGGATTAACCAGAGCTGACTGTATATATATATATACATATACCAATTACCATTCACGCCGTGCTATGTGGTGTACATCACGTGACGTGTAGACAGGTGCTCAGGTGGCACCCATTGCGGAAGCTGCCTTTCACCATCTTCACACCTCATCACCCCCGCACCAACCTCCAGCAAACACCCCATGTGTACATTTCACACCCTCCCGCCTCGCCCTGCCCCACCCCCAGCCCTCCCGCCTCACCCTGGCACCACCCACCCTGCTCCACCCCCACCCTGCCCCACCCCCACCCTGCCCCACCCCCACCCTGCCCAACCCCCCATCCCTCCCGCCTAACCCAGCCCCACCCCCCACCCCACCTCTCCCGCCTCACCCTGACGACCCCCACCCTTGTCCACTCCAACCCCCTCCCGCCTCACCCTGCCCCACCCCACCCTTCTCCACCCCACCCCTCCAGCCTCATCCTGCCGTACCCCCACCCTGCCCCACACCCACCGCCTCACCCTGCCCCATCCCCATTCCTCCCGCCTCACCCTGCCCCATCCCGACCTGCTCCACTCCCACCCCTCCTGCCTCAGCCCCCTCCACCCCCCCCCTCCCGTCTCACCCTGCCGTGCCTCCACCCTGCCCCACCCCCACCCCTCTCGCCTCACCCTCCCCACCCCCACGCTGCTCCACCCCCACCCTTCCCGCCTCACCCTGTCCCACCGTGCTTCACCCCAACCCCTCCCGCACCACCCCCACCCTGCTCCACCCCCACCCTCCCGCCTCACCATGCCCCACCGTGCTCCACCCCCACCCCTCCCGCCTCACTCTGGCCCCCCCCACCCCTCCCGCCTCACCCCCACCCTGCCCCGCCCCATCCCTCCCGCCTCACCCTGCCCCACCCCCACGCTGCTCCACCCCCACCCCTCCCCCTCACCCCCACCCTGCTCCACCCCACCCCTCCCGCCTCACCCTGCCCCACCCCCACCCCTCCCGCCTCACCCCCACCCTGGTCCACCCCACCCCTCCCGCCTCATCCCGCCTCACCCTGCCCCACCCCCCCCCTCCCGTCTCATCCTGCCCCACCCCCACCCTGCCCCACACCACACCTCCCCCCTCACCCTGCCCAACCCCACCCTGCTCCACCCCCACCCCTCCCACCCCATCCCGCCTCACCGTGCCCCAGCCCTAACGTGGAGTAGGGAGGTGAGGCTAGCTTCTTCTCTCCCCCGGTCCACCCACACCCACACCCTCACCGGGCGCGGTGGCCGAATCAGTAGAGTCTCATGTGCGGGAGATCGGGAGTTCGGTTCACGGTCGAGTCAAACCAACAGCTTATAAAATTGATACTTGTTGCTTCCTCGCCAGGTGCTCTGCATTAATATGTTAGAGCAAAGACTGGTTAGCTCAGTGTCAGGATAATGTGACTGAGTGGGATATTGGGTCATGGTGCTGGCGGCCTGATTTCCCAGTGGGGCAGCACTATAACGTCACCATGATTACACACTGTCACAGGTTGGTCCTCGTCCTGATATGACCTTAGAAGTTGCCATGACATGAAACTCCAACAACCAACCAATCAACCAACCATCTCCCACCCTCTGTCCTCCCTCCCATGCACTTCCTGTCCTCTGCGCATGCGCGCACCGGCGCCGACAGCCATGTTCCTCACCTCCCCTCCAGCCCCCGCCCCCCCCCCCCCCACGCGCACACCACAAGCACCTCCGTACACCAAATGCCCCAGTCCCGGGAGCAGGAGGAGCAACAGAGCGAAAGGCATATAATGTAATTTACCTGACGGCGGCGGGCCCACTAACAGCGCAGAACGAGTAAATGGCAAATCAACCCTCGGGGTAGGGAGCCAGGGAGGAAGGGAGGAAGGGCAGGAAGGGGAGGGAGGGGAGGGAGAGGAGGGAGAGGAGGGAGAGGAGGGGATGGGGGTAGGGGGAGTAGGGGGAGGGGGTAGGGGGATAGGGGGAGGAGAGACGGGGGAGGGGGTGATCTTGGGAGGAAGGCAGCTTGGGGAAAGGAGGGAGAGGAGAGGGGGGAGGGGGAAGGGGATGGAAATGAAAGGGGGAGGGAAGGGAGGGGGGGGGGGGGAAGGAGAGGGGGGAGGGCAGGAGGGGGAACGGTGATCTTGGGAGGAAGGGATCGGGCAGGGAGGGGAGGGGGAGAGGAGGGGGGAGGGGTGGAGGAGAGGAGGGAGAAGGAATGAGGGGGCCGAGAGAGGGGCGGGGGAGGGGGAGATGAGGAAGGAGAGGGAAATGGGAGGTGAAGTGAGGAGGTGGGAGGGAAAGGGGAGGTGGGAGGGAAGGGGGAGGTGGGAGGGAAGGGGGAGGTGGGAGGGACGGGGGAGGTGGGAGGGAAAGGGGGGGGGGGGGTGGGAGGGAAGGGGGAGGTGGGAGGGAAAGGGGAGGTGGGAGGGAAGGGGGGGTGGAGTGTGTGACTGTGGGATGAACGGATTGAGGGAGGAAAGGAGGGGAAGAGAGAGGGAAAGCGATGGGAGAGGGAGGGTGGAAGGGAGGGAGGGAGGGACAGAGGGAGGGACGGATGGAGGGTGGGAGGATGGAGGGAGGGGGTGAGGGTGGGAGGGAGGGAGGGAGGGAGGGAGGGGTAGGGGGGTGGAGGGGTTGGGGGATGGAGGGGTTGGGGGAGGGATGGAGGGAGGGAGGGGGGACGGAGGGAGGGAGGGTTGGAGGGGGCCGGGAAGCTTAAGAGGAGGGGCCGGACCGCGCCCCGCCCCGCCCCGCCCCGCCCCCCCCCCCCCCCCACACACACAGTGTGAGCGTACGTGTTTGTCGGTATGTGTGGGTGGCCGCTGACGAGTGGTGGTTGGTGAGTGTACTGGGTGTGGGTGGGGGGTGTGGGTGGGTGTGGGTGGGTGGGTGCAGACGAGTGGGGGTGGGTGTGGGTGTCCGTATGTTAGCTGTTGTTGTTGGGTGTTTTACGTCTTATTAAGATCTAAGGTCATATCAGGACAGGCACCAACTTGTGGCAGTGCGTACTCAGGGTGCTACCCGATGGGAAGACCAGGCCACCGGCACCATGCCTCGATATCCCACTCACTCACACTGTCCTGATACTGAGCAAACCATACGAAACCATACATTAAAGTTGCATAGTCCGATGCTTTTGAGTTTTTGCCATTTTATAAGATAAATATATTATACTAATCGTTATAATCAACTTTACTTTAGTTTCAAGTAACTGTAATTTTAAATGGCTCAGTTTGAAGATATTTGACGTCAACACATGCCAAAATAATTTTGGCAAGCACTCCAAAACTCTGACACCATAGACTTCAGGAGTAACGGGTTCTATTAATTGACTTATTATGCCCTTCTATGCAGCAACAAATGCTTATTAAGTGCACCAGTGTCTAAGTTGGATATGTAGAATCAAATCTAGATAAGTGCTTTGGTTTTGAAAATTTTATGTTTTCATCGGACCATGCAGCTTTAATGTAGAGCGCTAGGTTTAGGTATCAACAAGTTAGTATTAATTTTGTAAGTCATTGGTTTGTTTTGGGTTGGGGGTTTGAACCCATTACCTCCCAGTCCGCGTTCTTACCTAATAAGCCATCCTATCCGGTGGGTATGTTAATGTGTGTGGATGTATAACGGATGTGTGTTCATGTGTGTGTGTGTGTAGATAGTAGGGTGTCGATTTACATGGATGTTTTTCTTTTCTTCTTGAGATGTATACTGCCTATCATGGATAAGTCTGAATAGACTTGTTTTCACCATTAGACAGTTGGTCGATAGAAAGTCAGAGCCTACACTTTTAGAAGTTTTACCCACCCAAGGGATGTTTAACCCCCCATCCCACATAGACATGGTATTAAAGCAAATGGCCTTTGATGACGCTGTAAGTTATACACATTGGTTGAAATCAACATTGGCAGAGGTGATGGTATGGGAAATCGAACCACCGACCTTCAGATTAGGAGTCTAACCTACAGGAAAGTCAGACACTTATGCCCGGTGCACACTGCCCGTATACGACGTAAAACTGGCCGTTTCGCGCATAAAACTGGGTTTTAGTCGTTAGGTGTGCGACCCCCGCGCACACTAGACGCATGCGATTCGCGTATAAAACTCAGTTTTATGGCTTAAAACTCGAGTCGCAAGCGATTCGAAAAATGAATCGGGCCGTTCGAGAAACGCTAGATGTGAGCGGGCAGTCGCGTCGTATACGGTATATGTGTGCTAGCCGGCGACCGGTCGTGTCTGGGTTTTAGCGATAAGCGAATCAGAGGGGCGGAAACGGGTCATGTGACTTTGTCCGTACACAGAGGAAAAAAATGGCGGACTGGATGAGCGAAGCCGAGAGTTGTATGGTCGAAATGTGGAGAGATCGCCCGTGTCTCTTCGACGGGTGTAGTCCTGAGTACTCCAATCGAGTAAAGAGGATTACTGCGTTGTCCGAAATCACCGCAGAGGTCGGGCAGTCATGTAAGCATGTTTTTCCGATAGTTTTCACTGTTTTGTTTCGTCAACATGGGTCGTAATGGGTACGCTACCTGTGTACCTGTGTTTTAAGTCTGTTGTATCTGTATTTGTGTTGTGCGTTTCCCGATTCCCGATTCCCGTTTCCCGATTAAGGATTCATGCGGTTTCTTGTAGTACATGGGTGTCAGGAGAGCATCTATAGCCTGTTATCTAGCACGTTCACGTAACTTAGTCGTGAAACTTTAGCATGAAAACTGGTAGAGAATGCTACATGACAAGATGGCGACCGCAGAATGCCGCAGAATGCCGGCACTTTTTACATTTCATTAAACTAGAAATTTTAATATATTCTAGCAATCTGTACAACCGTGTTCTATATAGAAATTTTAATATATTCTAGCAATAACACACATGTAGAAATTTTGCACAATGTAAACATTTATTATATACAAATTTTGCACAATGTAAACATTTATTATATACAATCTGTACAACCGTGTTCTATATGTATCTACAACCCGACGCGCGCGCGACAGGCGATAGTTGTAGATCCTGTGATCTAGGCGCAGGTCCTTGTGGCTGAACGGCTTCATCAGGTATTCCTTCAGCGGAAATGCGTCGTCGGCGACAATGAAGTGGCCCAGGGGCCGATCGTCTCCGGGGACAGGTTTGGGGGGTGGGAATGCATCGGCATGATTCTCTAGTTGTTGCTGTAGGGTGCAGCCAGCAAAGACTCCTCCGTCACTGACGCGCCCATTGCACCCCACATCGACGTACAGGAACCGGTAGTCGGCGTCCACCAGAGCCATCAGCACGATGCTGAACGTGTTCTTGTAGTTGTAGAAGGACGATCCCGAGTGTGGAGGTGGCTTGATGTGGATGTGTTTCCCGTCCAAGGCGCCGATGCAGTTAGGGAAATTCCAACGTGTCATGAACAGATCCGCAACCTTGCTCCACTCGTCGTGGGTTGACGGGGTCTGCAAAAACAAAAAGACTAAACTGTTATGTTTGTTTAAAAAATATTGTGTTTCTATTTTGTATCTCAGCACATGGCTGCGAAGATCGACGAAGACTAAATTGTTATGTTTGTTTAAAAAATATTGTGTTTCTCTTTTGTTTCTCAGGACGTGTCGGAGATCGACGATGACGGTGAAACGGAAAGCCTCTCATCGGCGCAAGCTGTCGCAACGATTGAAGACGAACCGGAAGACGAAACGGACACTATCCCGAGCACCCCAAAGTCCATCCAGGATTTTAGGAAAGTCAACAAACGCAAGCGCGCAGACGCAGACAGCCGAGAGAACGAGCTGATGGAGCTCGTTCTGCTGAATCTAAAAGAAACGCGGGCCGAGCCGGACGATGCCATCTCAGTGTTCACTAAAAGCATCGCCATGAAGTTGCGAAAGATCAGTGATCCACGCGTCCTGCTTCTTGTCCAGAACGACATAGAGCAGGCGTGCTTTCGCGGCAGTATGAAAATGCTTGAGATTAAAAACCAACAACAGGACATCGCCCAAGCAAGAGGCACCGCTGGGACAGATGCCGCCGGTTCCTCCTTCTCGTATTTACATATGTTAGGATCAGATGACTGTAGCGACACTACACATTAATTTGGTTTATTGGTCACAGACAACAGCGGCTTGACATAGTCGTGGTCAGTTTTAGTTTTGCTATGGTTCCCCATAGCAGTTTCAGGATTTGCTTTGTTGTTTTAGTATGAATCTTATTGAACAGTTACTGAATAGAAATAAGATTTAATAATTACTGTTTTTTGTTTGTTGTTTGTCGTGAAACAATGACAAGTCACCGACAACATATTTACATATGTTAGGATCTGATGACTGTAGCGACATTCGACATTAAATTGTTTTTTGGTCTTGATCATTGTGACATTCCCATAACATGTAATAATTACTGTTTTTTGTTTGTGGTTTTAGTCAGATTCAAAATGAAAAGTCACCGACAACTGCGGCTGGCCATAGTCGTGGTCAGTTTCCGTTTTGCTATGTTTACCCATAGCAGTTTCAGGATTTGTTTTGTTGTTTTAGTAGGAATCTTATTGAACAGAAATGAAAAGTCACCGACAACATATTTACATATGGTAGGAAAGGATGACTGTAGCGACATTCAACATTAATTTGTTTTTTTTTGTCGTGATCATAGTGACATTCCCATAAGATTTTATAATTACTGTTTTTTGTTTCCAATTTACAAGTTTCACGTGTTGTGCATATCATGTTTATCATGTTCATGTTCATGTTTTTGTGTGAAACCCAATAAAAAGAAAATTAACACAAGCACTGTTACCTTGAAGTAGTCATCCTTCAGTGATGCGTAGATGGCGTCGCACGTCTCGGGGACAATCTGCCCGATGGTCGTCGCACCGACGCGAAACTGGTAGCTTATGCTCTTGAACGACTCACCTAGAAAAAGGGTGATTGTTAATGTGAGCTCATATCGTCGAACACAAAGTCAGTAAAAAAACACCACAGTACAAAATAAACGATATCGTCGAAGAGATAGTCAATCGGAATGTAAATAATGTATAAGACAAAGTAAATTATTACCTGTCGCCAGGAAGCGTAGGGTGATCGCAAGCCTCTCTGCAGCCGAGATCGACGCCCGAAACGTTGTGTTCTGACGCTCGATCCGAGGTTTGACCAGATCAAGCAACTGATCAAACTGTGGCGCTGGCATCCTGCTGTAGTTTGTGAACGCTTGCGGTTCATCGGCACGTAATCCAGCTACCAGGGTGTTGAATGCTCCAAGCTGAGCATGCTGAGCAATGTGGGGATGAATCCACACTTGCCGACCTATCCTTCGACGGCGCACATGACGGATCGCAAGCACTGCAAGTGCCTCAGCGATTTTTCTTCTTTGCTCTGGTGTACGTGGCGCCATTTTCGAATTTGAATTTTTAATCCCTCAGCGACTGCTCACGATACGATAGTTCGCCCCACATCCGCCAGTTGCGTGCAGTGAAACACACATGGCGCCATCTTGCGTTGGACCACACCAGCTGCTAGGAGGCGCTGATGCTCATGTAGTTCGCGCTAAAAACACCAGGCGCGTAGGTGGCAGTCGCGAATCAGGACGGTATATGTGCGCGCCCAGTCGCGCTCCAGTCGGTAGATGTGTACACCCCCAGTCGTAAGTTTTAGTCGGGAAACGGGTCGTGATGAGTCACGTCGGCCAGTCAGTTTTAGTGCGCGAATCGTATACGGTATGTGTGTACCTGGCATAACCAGTACGCCACAGAGAACTTGATTTCTATGTGTTGGGGTTCGGATTCAGGTTGGTGTTAGTGGGTGTGGGGATGAGGTGGGTGGGGCGGTGCCTGTAAGTGTTGGGTTCGACTTTATAGTGCTGCCACACTGGAAGCGCAGGCCACTGATATCCCACTCAGTCACATTATCCTGACACTGTGCCAACCAGTCCTTGCCCTATCCTAATAATGCCAAGCGCCAGGCTAGGAAGCGACAAGTATCAATTTTTAAGTAATTGGTTTGACTCGACCAGGGTTCGAACCCTCGACACCACGATCTACCAAGACGAGAGACGGACCCTCTAACTCATTCAGCCATCCCTTCTGGCTCACTGGGAAATCAGGCCGCTGGCACCATGACCTCATATCCCACTCAGTCACATTATCCTGACACTGAGCCAACCAGTCCTTGCCCTATCCTATTCATGCCTAGCGCCAGGCTAGGAAGCGACAAGTAGGGATGGATGAGTTTAACCGACTTGATCGTGAATGTGGTGCACAATGTGGTCGGCCTAGAATACTGGGCGATAATACAAGTAGCAATCATGTAAGACTTTGGCTTGACTTGGCCAGGGATTGAAACCACGATCTGTCGGCGTAGGAAGGTGATGTGCTGCACACCCGACTGTCCCACTCGGTGGTGTGTGTGTGGGGAGTGGGGGGGGGGGGAGGGGGGAGGGTAGTTTTTTGGGTAGAGGGGGCTGGTTGGTGGATTACAGCGATTAACTCGCCCGGAAACTGTCACAAACCATCATGCACCAGCAGGGAACGATTCGCCTCTGGGAGACTGCCACGACACACACACCACACACATCACAGACACCACATACACCACACACACCAAGTACCACACACACCACGCACACCCGACACACCACACACACCATGTACACACCACACACACCTCCCACCACACACACCTCACACACTACACACACCACGCACACCATGCACACCACACATACCACACATACCACACACACCACGCACACCACATACACCACATACACCACACACACCACACACCACAGATACCATGTGCACCACGCACACCACACACACCAGGTACACACCACACACCACAGATACCGTCACACATCTATTCACACACCAAGTGTCTCGCCAGGCACAACACCTTCACACACATCACTCTAGGAGGTAGCATTATAAACTGTTATTACGCAATTGTAACATGGTTTATTCTCGTCATTATGATAACGGGAACAAAAATGTTAAAAATCAGAAGAAAAAAAAACTCCATTCAGTTGATGAAGCTTTCCTGATATCCGGACAATGCACTGAAATCATGGATTGGTTCCGAGTATTCACCCTGTTCCGCTCTGTATTCCTTCCTGGTTTTATCATCATCACCATCACCACCACCACCACCACCATCATCATCACCATCATCACCACCATCATTGCCACTATCACCATCATCATTACCACCACCACCATCATCATTGTCATCATTGTCATTATCATCATCATCATCATCATCATCACTACCATCAACATTATCACTGCATCACCATTGATATCATCATCATCATCATCACCAGTACCATCATCACCATCATTACCACCACCAACCCCAACATCATCACCACCATCGTCATCACTACCATCAGCACCACCATCACCATTATTATTATCATCACCATCATTACCACTATTATTATCTTCATTGTCACTTCCTCCTGCACCTTCTCTTGGTGTGTTTCCTGGAATCTATATTTGGTTGACCTTAGAAGGGAATACTATTAAGTCGATTTAATCAAACTTGGCACTGTCTTAGCCTATGATGGGATGGCTGAATGAGTTTAGCGTACGCCTCCAGTGTTTGAAAGGCCATGGGATTCGAATCCCCTGGTTGTTAAAACACTTGCCTTATAAATAATAATTGACTTGAAAACAAATGTTACTTGTGGTTGACTCGCCTGACTCTTGGCTTTACTAGGATAGAACAAGGAGCAGTGCAACGAGGGAGACTAATTGTCAGTGATTGAAATTTCTCCTGCTTAATCAAGTAATACGTGACAGCGACAAAATGTCCAGCATTTCACTGTGCAAAATTAATTTGACTTCAAATATTTCCTCTTAAGGTCAATCCTTTAACAGAAAATTGCTTCAATCTAAAGTGAAGTAGATTATAGCGATCAACTTAAATATATTGAGCTAAAATGACTAAATATGGCAGAAACTCAAAAGAAAACAACAACAAAACCCGGACTACGCAGCTGACCATAGAGAAAATCACAAAGCCGACCAAATGGAATGCCAGAATGAGTTGAGGGTCCGCCTCCCATTTTGGTATATCATGGCACGTGTTCGAACCCTAGTCGAGTCTAGCCAAGACTTAAAAATTCATACTTGTCACTTTCTAGCCAGGCATTCGGTATTAATAGGATAGAGCAAGGACTACTTGGCTTAGTGTCAGGATAATGTGACTGAGTGGGATATCAGGTCATGGTGCTGGAAGACTGGTCTCCCAGTGGAGCAGCACAATAAAGTCAGCATGAGTGCATAATGTCACAAGGCGGTACCCATCCTGATATGACCTTCGATATTGCAAGGACGTAAAACCCCAACAATCTACCAACCAACTTACAAAACAACTAAGTAAATTCGGAAGCAAAGTGTAATTTTGCTATGAGACTGTCATCTCTCTACTAATTAACAGAGCAGGGAATAGTTATGTTGGCTTTTGTTGGCAGTGAACAGCACTCAACAGGTGAGGATGGGGATGGGGGGGGGGGGAGGGGTTGGAGGTTGGGGGAGCGGGACGTAGCTCAGGCTGTAGAGTGTCCAGCTGTGAAGGTGTGGGTCATCCGATCGATTCTGCTCAGTGAACCCATTTGCAGTTGGGGCTATTGTCCGTTCCAACCAGTGGTCCACAACTGGTTCATCAAAGGCTGTGGTATGTGCTGTCCTGTCTGTAGGAAAGTGCATATTAAAAAAACAACCCTGCTGCTTATCAGAAAGAGTAGCCTGTCTGGCAGCAGCGGGTTTCCTCCCAAAGAAATATGTCAGAATGACCATATGTTTGATGTCCAATAGCCGATGATAACAATTAATGTGATCTAGAGGCGTCGTTAAATAAAACTTTCCTTCGGGGATTGGTTGGTTGGTTGACGTGAAGCAGTTCTGATGATGACTGGGCTTTCTTTCTTCGTGTGCCCTCCGACATGGGGCATGTAAACACAAAGTGGCAATTAAATCAATGCTAATTTGATCAGGCGCCTGATCGTGTTTGCTGGGGGAGGGTGTGGGGGGAGAGTGTGTATGTGTGGGGGGGGGGGGGGGAGATGAGGAGTGGGGCTGTGTATGTGTGGGTGTGACCGTGTTTGCTCGGGGAGGATGGAGGTGGGTGTGCGGGGGGGTGGGGGAGATGGGGGTGGGGGGAGATGGTGGGGAGATGGGGGTGGGGGGAGATGGTGGGGAGATGGGGGTGGGGGGAGATGGTGGGGAGATGGGGGGTATGGGGTTAGTGGTGGGGTGGGTGGTGGGGCAGTGATTAGCATGTGTGTGTATGTGTGTAAGAGCAAGATTGAGAAGCGCGACTGTTTAATGTCGCACACACACTCACCGACATCACAATGCTTTGTTGGGGTTTTACGCCCTGGCAAGAGAAATAATCTACGACACCAGTACATTGTCGGGGTATCAGGAAAGTGGAAGGAGTTTTTTTTGTTTGTTTCGTGTGCGTGTGCTTATAATAGATGCATTACAGTCAAACCTCTCTGAATCGACCGACCTTGGGTTCGACTTTAAGTGGTCCATTTAGGGAGGTGGTTGGTTCAGGGAGTTAGAATATGGTTACGATGGTATTGTTGGGGCCCACATGAAGCATTCGATATAGGGAAGTGGTCGATCAGTGGAGATGGTCGGTAAGAGAGGTTTTACTGTAAATATATGTGCTCTATAATCCATTATGGGAATATAAACAAGGACACTACCTATCTTCAATTCCCTATGTAATAGTATAGCAATGTATCCTATCTAACTGATTCTGTGTAGTATGACATGTGCCACACTGGTACCACCTGTGAGGGGCTCTAGGTACTGTATGCCAGCTGCGTCTGGCCGTTAACGCCTATAGGCCCGTCGGGACAGCATCTAAGGTCATATCAGGACGGGTCCTGCAGTGATATGATGCTTGGTATGTATTATATATAATTAATTATTCCGATTAAATTTCTAAATTACACAGGCCATAAATAAGATAAAAACAATTATCTGTTGCCCACTGTCTCCTCTGTTATCATCTACACACCAGTCAATATAATACCAGGATCTTCAACCAGTGGATCCCTAAGGCGACCATGCAGAACTGCTTATTTAAAGTTGCATAGTCCGATGGCTTTGAGTTTCTGTCATTTTCTGAGATAAATACATTAAATTGATCATTATAAGCTACCTTACTTTAGGTTGAAGTAACTTTTAGCTTAAATGGCTAACTTTGGAGATATTTGAAGTGCCAATATGCCAAATTAATTTAGGCAAGCATGCCAAAACTCTGATGCCATAGGCTTATGCAGTAACAGGTTCTATTAAATTGACTCCCCATGCCCTTCTATGTGACAACAAATGCTTAATAACTGTACCAGTATCTAAGATAAATATGTCGAATCAAATCTAGGTAAGCGTTTTGGTTTTGAAAATTTGATGCTTCATCAGACTATGCAACTTTAAATAATCAACAAACCCCCACAAACACCCACAAACACCCACCACCCCCCCTTTCCTCCTACACCCCTCCTTGCGCATACTCACCATCCCCCATGCGACCCCTCCCCCCTCCACACACACACAGACACAGACCTCCACGACTGCAGATTGGGTTAGCCTGAGATTAAAGCGGATTATCCAGCCTCGGCTTAATGAGGTGGATGATAATGAGGATCGAACTCGGGTCCTTAACTCCTCGGTGCTGACACCGGATCGCCTAGGCATCCGTGGGGGGAGCGTCCCGCGTTGATTAACCATTGGTATATTCGCATATGTCCCTATTATCGCCCAATTACACCTGAGTAGAGGGGAATAAGGCGGAAACCAGCATTCAGGTAGAATAGCGTAGACTGGTTTGGGTAAGGTGGATATAATGCTGCCGTGCACTGGTGTGATGTAGAGTTGGCTTTGTTAAGTAACTGACATTGCTTCCTGCGCAACGGTGAAGGTTTATGTCGAGCAACAGGAGCAGAGACAAAGAACTCCGCGGAGGTAACTGTTGCTGTATTCTGGGATGGGGGAGGCGGAGGAGGGAGGGGATGGGGGAGGGGATTTGGGGAGGGGAGGGGATGGCTGAAGAGGGAGGGATATGGGAGGGGGAGAGAGGGAAGGGGAGGGGAGGAGAGGGGGATAGGGGCAGGGGTAGGGGACGGGGGAGAGGGAGGGAAGGGGAGGGAATGGGAGGGAAGGGGATGGAATGGGGTGGGAATGGGGTGGAAGGGGAGGGAAGGGGAGGGAAGGGGAGGGAAGGGGATGGAATGGGGTGGAAGAGGAGGGATTGTGAGGGAAGGGGCGGGGAAGAGGGCGGGGAAGAGGGAAGGGGAGGGGGGAGAGGCAGAGAAGGGAAAGGGAGGGCGGCGGAGTGGGAGAGCGGGAGAGGGGCAGGGGAGGGGGGAGATGGGAGGGCTAGGGAGGCAGGAGAGGGAAAGGGGCAGGGACATGGTCAAGGGAGAGGGGAGGAGGACAGGAAGGAGCAGGGGTATGGGAGAGGGGGAGAGGGGGAGAGGGTTAAGGGGGAGAGGGGGAGAGTGAGAGGGAGAGTGGAGGACAGGAAGGAACAGGGGTAGGGGAGAGGGGGACGGGGAAGGGGACGGGGAGAGTGAGAGGGAGAGGGGAAGAGGAGAGGAAGGAGCAGGGGTAGGGGAGAGGGGGCGGGGGAGGGGGACGGGAAGAGTGAGAGGGGGAGGGGAAGAGGAGAGGAAGGAGCAGGGGTATGGGGAGAGGGAGCGCAGGCAAAAACAATATTTATATATAAACAAATTAAAAATTAAATAAACCACAGAGAAGCGGGATGATATTGAAGGTGACAGCACCGTTTTGGCGCAGACTGCGAGGCGCTGGCCGCGGCTGTGTTTACGCTGAGGGTGCTGCGGTGGCTGTGCGGGTTCATCAATGTAACTGATGCTGCTGGCTACTGATTAATGCGGGTTTGAGGCTGAGTGATTCCGAGCATCCCGCCTCTGTCTCTGAGTCATATTGGTCACACTGTTAGCCGGCTTCAGTTCACTGCTTGACCTTCACACTTGCCAAGGTCAAGTGGAATTAAGGCTGGCACTGTGCCAACTGTGAGAATGAGACCCAGCTATACCTGCTTCTTCCGTTTTTTAAATAATTATAAGCATTGCGTGTATTCGTTATTGATTGATTGATTGATTGGGGGTTGATTTACGCCGTGTCGGCAGCATAGGCCATATTCACGGCGAGAAATGTTTGTTTTTTGTTCAAACCATCACTTTTACATGTAAAAGCATAGAATCGATTGATTGATTGGTGGTTGCTTTACGCCATGTCGGCAGCATAGGCCATATTTGCGGCGAGTATTAGTGAAAGTTGCAGAGTCCGATGGTTTTGAATTTCTGGGTTTTTTTTCTGAGATAAATATATTAGATCGATCACTAGTATCTACTTTACATTAATTCAAAATTACTTTTATTTTAAATGGTAAACTTTTGAGATATTTTGAGTGCAAACATGGAAAATTAGTTTTTGCAAGCTTGCCAAAACTCTGACACCATAGACTTCTGCAGTAACAGGGTCTGTTAAATTGACTCAGTATTGCCTTCTACGCAGAAACAAATGCTTAATAAGTGCATCAGTAGCTAAGTTAGATATGTCAAATCAAATGTAGATAATTGATTTGGTTTTGAAAATTTGATATTTCATCGGACTATGCAGCTTTAAGTGTACAATGTTAACGTTGGCATACATATTACTTACACACCCACAACGCAACTCACAAAGAAAATACATGTCCATAGAACGACTACAAGACAAAGTACGGGCCAAGTTACAAAACAACTAGCTGTCCATAGACCAACTCGCAAGGCAAATTACATGCCAAGTCATAAAACAACTAGCTGTCCATAGAGCAATTGCAAAACAAACCACAGAGCAACTCACAAAGAAACGAACTGTTCATGAAACAACTACAAGACTAATTCCAAGCCATGTCAAAAAGGAACTAAAAGTCCAGAGAACAACTGACAAGACAACTGACAAGCCAAGTCAAAAAGGAACTAAAAGTCCATAGAGTAGCTCACAAGACAAATTGCAAAGCAACTCATAAAAGAACTAACTGTTCATAGAGCAACTCACAAGACAAATAATACTATTACTAAATAATAATAGGCCAAGTCACAAAACAACTAGCTGTCTATAAAGCAAAGCACAAGATAAATCACAAGCCAAGTCACAAAACAACTGAATGCCTACAGAGCAACTCACTGAAATGCAGACAATCAAATAACTTATTAGCAGCTACTGTTTGATAAGACAACACCAACACTACAACTGGACAGCATTGAAAACAAGCCTGGGTACCCGGGCTTACATGCTATGGACAGTATAAATACAGCCTCAATAAAAAAAATAAAAAAAAGACAAATTACAGAGCAACTCACAAAACAAAAAACTGTGCAAAGAGCAAGTACATGGAGTGAGTAAAAGAAAAAGCAGACAGTCCAACACACAAAACAATAGACAGACTACAAAGTAGCTGGCGAATCAACTCACAGAGAAACTCACTGAGCAACCTCCGAAGAAGGTAGATAGACTGGCGAGCAGTCCAAGCAAGTAGCAGCACTCCTAGCTTCCCCGTACTGAGCTGCTCTATATTCATAGTCACACAAATTGCGTGAGCTGCTGCTGCCGCTACTGGAGCACTGAGCATCTTAATTAATTAGGCTGGGTGAGCAACTCCCTCTGAATGACCTGCTCACAAGTGGACCCCCATTTGTGAGCAGTTAGGGAGGCGGGGTTCACAGGTGTCACTGTGCTAATTGTGAACTGAGGGCGTGGCTCGAAGGAGGGTGTCATTGACAGGCGGGTGATGTATTGTGGGACGGGAGTGTGTGACGGGACTAGCGGATGTCATGGTGTGTAAATGACACCCGGTTGGTTGGTTGAGTTTTACGTCTTGATAACATCTAAGGTGATATAAGGATGGGTACCGACTTGTGACAGCCGGCGCCCTTACCGATTATACCACCGCGCCCGGTATATATATATATATATATATATATATATATATATATGTTGGTTGGTTGTTGGAGTTTTACGTCTTGGCAACAGGATGGGTACCGACTTGTGACAGTGCGACCTTCCGCACACGAGGCCCGCGCCCGGTATATATGTATGTTGGTTGGTTCTTGGAGTTAACTTTTACGTCTTGGCAACATCTAAGGTGATATCAGTATGAGTACCGACTTGTGACAGTGCGCGCTCATGGTGACTTTGTAGTGCTGCCCAACTCGCGAAATCAGACTGCCGGCACCATGACCCAATATCCCACTCAGTCACATTACTGACACTGAGCTAACCAGTCCTTGCCCTATCCTATTAATGCTGAGCGCCCAGCTAGGACGCGACAAGTATCAGTTTTTATAAGTTATTGGTTTGACTCGGACCGCGAACCGAAATACCCGATCTCCCGCACGCGAGGCCCGCGCTCTACCGATTCGGCCACCGCGCCCGGTGCCCTGTAAGTGACACGTCAGCTGTGGCAGTCATAGGCCGGGACTGTGAGGGAGTGGTGCGCGTGCGCAGAGAGGAACTAGCTCATGTAGTACCACACCCACCTTTGTCACTTTGCAACAGCTGAGTTGGCAAACCAGATTCATGTTTATGTACACACCACGATGTTGTGGTGTTGAGCCTCGTTGACCGGTGAAATCCCGATTTCCAATTCCCGGCAAAAGCAAAGTAAAGCCAAGATTCAATATA
Organism: Branchipolynoe longqiensis; assembly: GCA_030323885.1. NCBI lineage: Eukaryota > Metazoa > Annelida > Polychaeta > Phyllodocida > Polynoidae > Branchipolynoe > Branchipolynoe longqiensis. The sequence goes on from CM059195.1 coordinate 55,438,027, forward strand.
CGCGTTATGCGGCATGCAGCGGCGAATGCGAATGCGGCATGAAATAGCCTTGAAATTTCCTGTATTTCTTGCCACAAATTTGTGACGGAATGTCAACGTTCCTGTTGTTTCCTATGTCAAATGGGGCAACATTCGCACCGATCGGTCCATGGGTCGATCAACTTGCTGCATTTGCATTCGCATTCACATTTGCATTCGCATTCGCACTCGCATTCACATTCGGACATCTATACATATAACACACATATAACGTATATATATGCTAATATACAATTCACAGGTATGGTATGGGTATATGGGTATGCAGGTATTGCAGGTATAGCAATACCTCAGGGAGTTTGATGCCCTTGCCCTACAGAATTGTAAACCACTGTCATGTGGTACAGGTTCTTGACAGAACCGAAGGCTATGGGAGCAAACCCTAAACAGAAAACCATGTCACTGTGGCAGCATTAAGGGCGGTTGATGTATGGAACTCCCAACATCTCCCGTCCAGCCACTGCAGGGACAAATAGTTTTGCACCTGTCTTGACATGTTCTTGCCAGTGTGAAACCTCTATTTGCTCCCCGAGAGAGTGCCGCTGGTAACTTGCAAAAGCCAGCAGTACTTCAACACTTTTGCAGGCAGCTTTCAGGAAACGACCGACTCATGGACGCAACTCTCACAGCAGAGAGCTAAATGGAGAGCGGCAGTCAAGTAATCAAAGCAGTCTTTGTCGCATCGCGACCGACAGCATGATGATGATACAATTCGCCAAAAAAAAAATCTCAGTGAGTGGAGTGTGATGCTCCGCGCAGGGGGGAAATAAGTGAAGCATGCTGGGTAACACCCCATCATACACACACCGGAGAGGGGGGGGGGGGGGTAAGGGGAAGGACACTACAGAGCTTACTTATTACGCGATAATGTGTTTATCACTATCAATATGTACATATATATACACATACATTATAAATACATATATATGCATTCGTACATATAATATATGAGACTGTCTCAAAAGATGCTAAGCAATATGGGACAAAACTTTGCCCATTGTAATGATCAAGATACTCTCTACGTATGCATTTGTTCAGGATAAAGTGATTTGTTTTTTACATGGTATTTCATAATCCCAATAGAATACATATTGATTTGAAGCAAATATCCTTGTGTTTTCAGTGTAACCGTTTATGTGCTGTTTTGTGTCAATCATTACAATGGACAAAAAAAAGAAGAGTTATCACCTTTTGAGACAGGCTGATATACATACATATATATGGATATGTATAATACATATATACATAAATATATGCATTCTGTGCTGTAGAAGCATTATACAAGTATAATTATCCGTAAACTGATTAACCTATAACCGTGTCTCTAGTTGGCACCAGAATGACACTACACAACTAATGAAACTCAACTCGCCTGGTGCTGCCACCTGGCCTATTCAGCTTGTAAAATTATGAGGATTTTAGGCTTAGAGTCGACAGTTATCAAATATGGGTGTAACAAGTTATGAAGCAGAAGGAATAATTCTAGTATATTGGAAAGAAAAATAAAAGGTAGATTAAGTTAGGCTGGGTACATATTAATGGGTCAAGAACCAGTAAAAGCATGTGTGTAGCAATGAGAAATAATGTAGACCACTGTGTGGGAGGGGGGGAAATACTGTAAAACAGATATACCAGGTAGTGCATCGGTACGTGAAATGTGGTAAGAGGGGCTGCCGGGCAGTCGAGCATGGAGACCGGCCAAGGAGAGGCTGGTCTGCAGCTGGAAAGTGGTCAAGGTAGGCTGGTGCTTGGAGAGTGGTCAAGCTAGATATAAGGCTGGACTGTGGGGTGGGGGGAGGGAGGAGGGAGGGGAGAGTACAGATGGAGCCTGAGACCAGAGCAGTGAAGGAGCAGGACCACATGGGTGAGATAGATTTTGTATTAGTATTGGTTGAAGTTGTCTGTATCGCATTGTATTGTATCATATTCTCTGGTATTGTACATGTGAAGTATTGCTCAGTTCTTGATCGCATTGTATTGTATCATATTCTCTGGTATTGTACATGTGAAGTATTGCTCAGTTCTTGAAAACAAAATAAAACAAAATATCAATCAGAGTCATAAGCTTTGTTGGTATTTCAAGCGGTCTTGGATCTGCCTCACGCCTCTAACATTTGCTCAAAAAAATGTTGTTATCGGCAAGACTGTATTATCTTGCCAGATAATAAAGTTTTCCATCCCACTACCTCGTTTGTCCTTTCCTTCCATCTTGCAGGAAATAATTATATGTATGTATATACATATATTATATATATATATAAATATATAGGTATATATACACAGCCATACTTGGCTCCATTCTAACCATAGCTAAGCTGCAATGTGTTAACCCAACACTTTTGAATGACAGTTATTTACTGATGGTATAATCTTACAAAGCAGTGTGCCTGTTTGAACACAATTAAAATGTTACACCCGCTAATTAACATTACACCATACAGAAGTAGTCATATGTTTGTAGAGATTTGATCATATTAATTTATTATGTAAGTATATGTGCTATAATTTATATAAATGTATATATGTTTATATAAATAAAGAATAGTCCCTAATGTTTATCGGTATCCCTGTCTGGGCACCTCTCGCTTCCTAACACCCCTTATTCTCTGCAGCCCCCCCCCCCTCCCCCCGTAAACCCGGGCACTCTCTGCTTCTCGCTGCCTAGGAACCGACTCCACTGGTCTCTTGACTCTCACTTCAAATCGTTTTATTCATCTAAAGTTTGTATATGTCATACTGAATACAAGCATAGATAGGAGGCACTAGTGATTGTGTAAAGTCTGTATTGTTATTCGATTTTTCCCATTGATATTATTTTGCTGTTATTGTTTACCTTCACCGTATGTCTATAGATAGATATGCTGCTTACAGTTGGGCTCAGCAGGTCCCATTATATATGTCATAATCCAGTTGATCTCCTATTTGTGGCATTAACTAATGAGGTATATAATAAATGAAAGCAAACAGTTGTTACACTCCTGGTAAGTAAGTCTTTAGGTAAGTGTTTAAGTATGTAAGTATTTAAGTAAGTAAGTCTTTATGCAAGTACGTATTTAAGTAAGTAAGTGAGTATTTAAGTGATTAAGTCTTTAAGTAAGTATGTCTTTAAGTAAGTTTTCAATTAAGTAAGTCTAAGTAAGTAAGTCTCTAAGTAAGTCAGTCTTTAAGTAAGTAAGTCTTTAAGTAAGTAAGTTTTTAAGGAAGAGGGAAGGTGGGGGAGGGGGGAGGTGGGGAAGGTGGGGGACAGGGAATGTGAGAGTGGGGGAAGGTGGGGGAGGGAGAAGGTGGGAGGTGCGGGAGGGGGAAGGTGGAGGAGGGGGGAAGGTGGAGGAAGGGGAAGGTGGGGGAGGGGGGAGGGGGAGGAAGGGGAAGGTGGGGGAGGGGGGAGGTGGAGGAAGGGGAAGGTTGGGGGAGGGGGAAGGTGGGGGGGAGGGAGGACGGTGGGGGAGGAGGGCGGTGGGGGTAGGCGGACGGTGGGGGTAGGGGGGAGGTGGGGGAGGGAGGGGGGAGGTGGAGGGAAGCTGAGGGGGGGAGCTGGGAGGGCGGGGTGATTTGAGTTCACCGTACGTCATGGATTGGACAGAAAGAATGATGGGGAGAGGAAGCTTGTGGGTGTGGGAGGTGGGGGTGAGAGGTGTGGAGGTGTGGAGGTGTTGGTGGTGGAGGGGTAAGGATGTGTGTGTGTGGGGGGGGGGGTGAATACGCCACAAAGCACCAAGATAATACTGAGGCAGCGGGGCGGGGTGTGTGTGTGTGGGGGGGGGGGGGGGGTCTATGGGGGTGCGGGTAGGGTGGGGGTGCAAGATGGGTCGGGGAGTTGGGAGTAAAGTGGGGGACCTGGTGGGGGGGGGGGGGGCATCGCTCCATCCGGAAACGAGGGGGTCCTAAAGTAAACATAACACTTGACATTTTACTAAAGTTATCCACTTGTATAAATAACTCTATTCTCCAATTTAAAAATAACATTTAAACAACCTGTGCTTGTGGAAGTTATATGGAAAAGGGTGGAAAATCTGTTTTACTGTGAGAATTCTTTTATTAAGAAGGGGAAAAAATACCAGAAAGAACCTGAAGAGTCACACATTTATTCTATTGAATATCAAATGTCAGTTTTCCACCTGCTTCTGTGAACAATTTCTGAACTATATATTGGAATGGGGGTTGTGGGTGGGGGTGGGGTTCTACAAGTGTACACTTATTGCAACCTAACTTGGTTCTTGGCATTACTAGGTTAGGGAAACCAGTAGTGGAATGAAGAAAACCAATTGTCCGCGATTGAAATTTCATCTACTTAAAGTTGCATAGTCCGATGGGTTTTGGGTTTCTGTTATTTTCTGAGATAAACATATTAGGGTGATCATTATAATCTACCCTACTTTCACTTGAAGTAACTTTTATTTTAAATATCTAATTTTTTTTAGATATTTGAAGTGCAAACAAGCAAAATTAGTTTTGGCAAGCTTGCTAAAACTCTGACAGAAATATGTCAGAATGACCATATCTTTGACATCCAATAGCCGATGATGAAAATGAATATGCTCTAGAGGCGTCGTTAAATAAAACGAGATGTGTACAAGAGGTGGTTGGTTGAGACAACGGTGGAACCATACAGCTTCCAGTGACACAGTCTCAATCTGAGCCTGCAATTTGACGGCGCCAGGTTGAAGGGGCTGTGCATAGATTACGTCACGGCCAAGTGGGCGGGTAGGGCCCGGTCACCTCAGGGTGACCTCTTGGTTACGTCTCGGTGAGCTCTCGGTGACCTCACTGTGTCCTCACTGTGACCTCACTGTTACTTCAGGTGACCTCTCGGTGACCTTACAGTGGCATTACTGTGACCTCTCGGTAACCTTACTGTGACCTCTCGGTGACCTTACTGTGACATTGCTGTGCCCTCTCGGTGACCTCACTGTGACCCTCCCTGGCCAGTCGGTGACCTCCCAGTGACACTCCCATGTCCTCTTGGTGACCTCCCGGTGTATTTCACTGAAAGTTTCAGCATTGTTTGCCACGCGCTTTAAAAGAGGAATTGGCAAGTTTACCCCACTACAATGCCCATGCCTGTCCCGCTCCAGCCCTCAACTGCTTCACCAGACAACAGCCTGCTTCCTCTGAGGTCCGCGCGCTGCCAACCACGTGGCGGTCAGCTCCACCCGGTAACATTTATGTAGACGTCGGGGCGGGCAGAATAGGGTTATTGACAGCTGACACATGGGGGTGGGGGGGGGGGGGAGTGGAGGGGAGGAGGTTGGGGAGGGGTGGAGGTGGGGGCGGGTAGGGATGTTCTACTAACAAATTCCGTTATGGAAGCCATGTCTGTGAATAGTTATAGCATCGGCGCATTGAGGCGTGTCTGGCGAGCAAGTTTGTTGTTGTTTTAAGTCCTAGCAACATCTAAGGTCATATCAGGATGGGCAGCGACTTGTCACAGTGCGCACTCATTGTGACTTTATAGTGCTGTCCCACTGGGAAACCAGGCCACCAGTATCCCATGCAGTCACATTATCTTGACACTGAGCACACCAGTCCTTGCCCTGTCCTAATATTAATGATGCCGAGCGCTTGGCTAGGAAGCGACAAGTATCAATTTTTAAGTCAATGGTTTGACTCGATCAGGGGTCGAACCCATGATCCCACGATCTACCAGCACGGGAGACAGAAGCTCTAACTCATTCGGCTATCCTGTGTGGTCTGGCGAGCAAGTGTGTGTGTATATATGTATATGTATATATAGTATAGTTATACGAATCTTACCTGGGTATAGATGATGGATAACTGTTGTTTTCCCGAGGTATAAGCCTCGGGTAGACGTGGGCTAGGGAGTAGGAAGCACGTGAGGTACCAGCAATTTTAACCTACTTATTCAGGATAAAAAATGATCTTTCAATACAATGGATACTATGATTTTCCCGTAATGGTACACCAACGGGATAGACGTGGTAGGGCGTGGTGGGTGGGCCCTAGCCCACGTCTACCCGAGGCTTATACCTCGGGAAAACAACAGTTATCCATCATCTATACCCATGTAAGATTTGTATAACTATACTATTTTACCTCGGTATACAGCCTCAGGCTAGCCTCAGGCTAGGGAGACTTTTACATAATTCATTTTTATCCTTAATATCATTCATTCTTATTATAACATTCAACGTTTTTGTTCTCACCTATTCTTGTTAGTTGGCGAGCAGGCGCTTTGCAATGCCGGTAGGCTTTTCTAGTCATTTGTTGTAATGTTTTGCAAACGACTTAGCCGTCTTCCAGCCTGCATGCGCTAGTATTCTTTTCACAGAAATACCTAGCAACCGTGCCTTGGAGACCATGGCACCTCTAGTTGAGTGGGAAGAGTATTTGCCCGTATCCACTCCAGCCAATTTCAACACCGTAATTGTCCATCTGGCAAGGGTTGTCTCGTGAAATTGCCTTATGTGGCTTTATAAAGCTCACTAATAGTTGTTGTGATGCACGTAAATTCTTTGTCTTAGATATATAAGCCCGTATGGCTGACACAACACATAATTTCCGATCATTCGGAAAACGTTAGGTGCCTGTTTGAAGCAGTTGGCTTCAAACAGGCACCTAACGTGTTCGATTTGAGCAATTGTGCTAAATCAAACGTAGCTTGTTTCTTGTCTATTTCTAATCCAGTTAAGGATAAAGCAACAATCGTCTGTCCTCTGTGTCCCGTTACTAATAATAACAGGACCGCGACCTTAAAACCTAATTGTTTTATATCTAACCACGAGTTGTGAGGCCAAGCCTGAAACAACTTAAATACTATAGAAACATCCCAAAACCGACTATACTTTGGTTTTGGAGGATTCCTTTGATAAATTGACCGAAGTAGATAACAAAGGACATAATGTTTTCCAACTGTTTCACCATCAATTCTAGGTAATATGATTGATAACGCACATCTTGCCGCATTGATCGACCCAAAGGATAGTCCTTCATCCTCTAGAGAACGAAGAAAACGAGCTACTTGTGAAATTGTTGGATTTGTTGGCTTGACTTTCATTAACAAACAATGTACACCCCATTTCTTTAAATAGGTTGTGTACATTTTGACCGTTCCTGGCCTCCAGGCATCAGATACTATCCTGTTCTCAGTAATTTTGTCCAATCCAAATTGCTGCAGCTGTTTCCTTAGAAAAGGAATGCCAATAGGGGCGTCGTTGACACGTCGCCGTGAACCACTAGCGGTCCGTGGTGCGTCAGATTCCCGAGTTTTCTTGGGAATCGTATATGTTCTTTTGCCAGTTGTGAAACTGCTGGCAGCCAAGGTTGCATGTCCCAATCGGGCACCACCAGTATAGCATGTGTCCCTTCCAAGCTGATTTTCCTCACAACTCGGCTGATAATGCTAAACCGTGGGAAAATATAAAAATAATTATTTTCCCAGGTAATAGCAAATGCATCTACTTTCCAAGCATCCGGTTCAGGATGCCAAGAAACATAACAAGGTAATTTGTTATTATTTCGTGATGCAAACAAGTCAACTTTAGGTGTACCCCATTTTTCACAAATGAAGTTAAACAAAGGTGTAGAGAGAGACCATTCTAAATGGTCATGGAAATTTCTACTTTTATGGTCTGCAAGTGTATTTTGTGACCCTGGAATATGCGCTACAGTCAGCCAGACTTGTTGAGCCTGTGCCCAGTTCCAAATCAGTTTAGACAACTGATTGCAAGGCTTTGATTTGGTTCCACCCATGCTACGAATATATGCCATGGCAGTAGTATTATCAGTTAGTATTCTAACTTGTGATTTATTTATCTTTACTAAACTACATAAGCCCAGATAAATAGCACGCAATTCTAGTGCATTAATATGGTCTGATTTTTCATCATCAAGCCATCTACCTCCTGTTGTGACCCCATCTCGATGAGCTCCCCAACCTTCTAACGAAGCATCAGTAGTAATTACTGTATTAGGTTCCGCCATGCGGATTGGATTTGGTGAACTTGCTATGCGTTGCATCCACCATCCAATATCCTGTAGCCCTTCTTGCGAAATAAACATCTTTCGCTCAAAATTCCCTTTAGTTTGTGTTAACGCTAAATTTTTATCTATTTCTAGAAATTTAATATGGGCCTTCCCGTATAGAATAGCGGGTGCATACGATATCATTATCCCAATAAGGACTGCGACCTGTCTAATCTTAGGTTTTGGTAACTTAATAAGCTGGGTCGCTGTATTCATAAACTTAATTAGTTTTTGTTCTGTTATCGACACTGTAAGAGACTGTGTATCCAGAATAAACCCTAAACATTTGAGTTGTTTTGTTGGTTTAAGCACTGACTTTTGTGGATGTACATAAAACCCCAGTTTAGTGAGTAATGCACATAAATCCAAAACTGCATTCACACAATCAATTTGTGTTGATGCTATAATAAAGGAATCATCTATGTATGGAAACATTATGTGACCCTTCCGCGCCATTACTGAGAAAACAGGTTTAAGCAGTTTAGTGAATAAACGAGGGGCACAAGCTAAACCATTCGGCATGCAGGTAAACTCATAGAGTTGGTAATCCCAAAGAAACCGAAGAAATTTCCGGTCTTTTTCCCTTATGGGAAGCGTATAATATGCATCTTGTAAATCAACACTAGCCATCCACGCATCTGGCGTAATCAGATCTCGTGCCGTATCTAGCGAAAACATTTTAAAATGTCGATATTCAACCATTTTATTAAGGATTGTTAAATCCAGGATCATTCGAACCTCGCCATTAGGCTTTGGTCTCGAGAAGATGTTTGAAATAAACTCTCCTGAACAGTATGTCACTTTTTGTATAATTCCTTTCTCAAAGAATTTTTGTACCTGTTTAGTTAGTGCCTCTCGTTCAACCGGTTCAATGTTATAAGGAAATGGTATACTGCCTTGTACCGGAAATTGTGTGAAGGGAATGTGAACACCCCTAACTATTTGTAAAATTTCTTGGTCACTAGTAATTTTGTGCCACTCAGAAATATGATTATTAATATTGCCAGCCACAAAGTTGCTTACAGTTTGTGTGGTTTTAGAGGCTGCAAGGACTTGTAACGTCTGTGTTTTGACCTCTACTTGGACCCGCCCCTGGGGAAGGGTCTCGGCGAGTTGACGCCTCGGCCTAGTGGCCGTGCGGTGTTGTCGGTCCAGCCTGAGTGAGCGCCCCGGCCACGAAAAGCTTGACCGAAGTTTGAGCCCGGTCTGGTTCCCTTGGTGAACCGTCGTGGACGAAAATCCCTTCGTGACCTTTTGAAACGAGGGGTTTCCTGTTTCTTCTTGCCATCCATGTTTTTGCCACTCTTGGCTGCAGTTTCTACCTCTTTATAGAGGTATTGTAGTTGACCGCCAAACATTTTCGTGTTATCTAAAGGTTTCCCTTTAATCGGCTCTGGAGCGAGAAAGAGCGTAAACTCTTTCCCATCATTATCCGTAATCTTCTTTGAGCGAGCGACTTCTTTGCCAGCATCTGTGCAAACCGACTTGAAGACATTCTCATATCTTCGGTACGACAGGTAATTACCTGCCGCCGCTAACAATGCAATTCCTTTGTCCATCATTTTAGCCAAAGACGAGAACTTATTTTCTCTTTGCATTCTATTTGCCACAGGAGCAATAGCTGTTAGGGTACCAAGCACCGCCTTATGCACTGTGTGCAACACACCCTCAAATCTCTTACGGTCATCCGTCATATTGACATCTCGATCCATCTCCTTAATGATGGAGTTGGGAACACCTTTAATGCCTGTTAATTCATCTCCTAACTTGGAGATAATTTCCCCGGTTTAAACGTGCGGAAATGGCCATTAATGGTCTCGCGCATAAGCGTAGTGGTTTTAACACACTTAGCCTTTGGCTTCTCCACTTTCTTAGCCACTTTGCCACCAATGGCAGCATAGACACCTTCATATTGTGTGTCTGAGTCTGATTCCGTGGAAGTGGAATCTGTGGAAGAATCGGAAGAAGAAGAATCTTTCCTCTTCTTCTTCTTCTTCTTGGTCTCCCGCTTTTTGCGAAGTCCAGTCTTCCCCCGTTCTTTGGTGAAATCATCACCAGAAGAAATGATATGTTTCTTCTTCTTCCTCCGTTTAGGAGAAGGAGGAGGAGGAGCCTTAAGCTCCATCGCTGAGTCTGTCTCCGAGAAATCCTCAAATGATGATTCATCTTGGACACTCGGCATTCGCCGTTTACGAGACACCGGTGGTTTGAGAGACATAATATGACTCTCCATCGCCGCAAACCGAGTCTCCCAATTTGGAGCCGCGGCGCCGTCCGGCACTATGTCCTCGTCCGCCTCGGAGAGAATATGCGCCCCGGGCTGTGTCGAAGGCACTGCCGACAACAGGGGTGAGGAGTCGTACTCCTCGTCCAATCCACTCGGAACACGCCCCTCGGCTGCTGCTGCACCGCGCTTACTCCACTTCGTGGCCATCGGGAACTGAAACAAAGATTTTTGGTCAGTCCCGGTATATATATATGTCACAATATGGTTGTTTCAAACTCAATTGGACATCTAGTGGTGTTAGAGAACGTGTTTATACCGTTATAACACAGGCGTAATAAGCTAAATTTGTGCGTGGATTGTGGGTCAATCCCAAACCTTACGCGGGGTCGGGACCAGTGTATCGTCCCGCCTATCCCTCTGTTCCGCACACTTCTCCCACCTGTGACTACTACGTCAACAAGTTGGAGAAAATGCTACGAAACTCGGAGAAATGCCTGAAAAAGTTTGTGGGGAATCTATAAAAGAAACCCAGGAGCATCTCCAACATTACTCTCTATTAGAGTACGAGAGAATTTCCACAGGAGATGAGGCCGAGCCCCCATCTCTACCCATAATCACACGGTGACACGTGGGTTGACAGAACCGCTAATGATCGGTTTCGTTCCTTCGAGAAGGAATTCTATCATTGGTTTTTTATAACCAAATAACTCGTCCAAAATGGACCACAGAAAGTCTAAACTTTCCATAATGATGCTCTAATGCATCATAATTAAGCTAACCACAGTTTTTATTATACTTACTGCGTATTTGCTTGTATGTAGACTAATTTTGCCGGAGCAACCCAACGACACGTAATCCAGTCGTGAGTTGTATATGCTAATTTCTGGTACCTCACGTGCTTCCTTCTCCCTAGCCTGAGGCTAGCCTGAGGCTGTATACCGAGGTAAAATATATATATATATATATATATATATATATATATACAGAGAGAGAGACAGAGAGAGAGACAGACACACAGACAGAGAGGCTTCCAGAGGAGATCCTCGATTCTCAATTGTCTTCTGGTCAGAGAAAAAGAGAATGCCTGTCTCCGGTTCAAGGATACTGTCAAGAGAAACACGAAGCTGAGAGACATTAAGACCCATGGACATTACTCTCACAGCAGAGACCTAAATGGAGAGCGGCGGTTAAGTAGAGAGAGAAAGAAACTGAGTAATTTGCTTTCGTTTGTTCGTGTTTTATATCCTAGCAACATATATGATCATATCAGGACCGGTACCGACTTATGAGAGTACAAACTCATGGCTCAGTGTCACGATAATGTGACTGAGTGGAATATCAGGTGATGGTACTGGCGGCCTGGTAGCCTGGTCTCCCACTCCCATTGGGGCAGCACTATAAAGCCTCCCTCCACACCCCAAAAAAGCCACCGTAGTTATTTCCCATGAGGTATGTTATCACAGAATGCAGTTCACATATGCAACTGTGAGCGTTAAAAACACAAACAGAAGATAAAAGTTTGGGTTGGTTGGTTGTTGAAGTTTTACGTCCTGGCACCATCTAAGGTCATATCAGGATGGGTACTGACTTGTAACAGAGCACACTCATGGTGACTTTATAGTGCTGCCCCACTGGGAAATCAGGCCACTGGCACCATGACCCGATATCCTACACAGTCACATTATCCTAACACTGCACTAAGCCGTCCTTGCCCTATTCTATTAATGCCAAGCGCCAGGCTAGGAAGTGACAAGTATCAATTTTAAAGACATTGGTTTGACTCGACCGGGAACCGAAATCCTGACCTTCCGCACATGACTTAAAGATTTATACTTGTCACTTCCTAGCCAGGCACTCAGCATTAATAGGATAGGGCAAGGACTGGTTGGCTCAGTGTCAGAATAATGTGACTGTGTGGGGATATCAGGTCATGATGTCTGGCGGCCTGGTTTCCCAGTGGGGCAGCACTGTAAAGTAGCCATGAGTGCGGACTGTCACAAATCGGTACCCATCCTGATATGATGTTCGATGTTGCCAGAATGTAAAACTCCAGTAACCAATCTCCCTCCACACAAAAACACCCCAAAAAAACCCACCGTAGTTATTTCCTTTGAGGTATGTTTTCAGAGAACACGTGGAAGTTTACATATGAAGCTGTGAGCGTCACAAACACAAACAGAAGATAAAGTCCCTGTCACACCGGATTGAGGAAATGGAAGGAAACTGAACAAAGTCCATTGATATCTGGCAAAGTCTGGTTTATGTCCGTTGCATATCCGTTGATATCCAGCCTGATCCTGTACAAGTTTTGAACATGCACAAAACTTAGAACAGATGCTGCCGGGTTGACGTCTATGGTTCTTGTCCGGTTTGAGTTTGTTTCGTCCGTCGGCTATCTGTTCATGTCCGTTTCATGTCCATTCGTCCATTCGTCCAGCAGCCTTTGACCCGATATCGCAACATTTTGACACATCTTAATACATTTTGATACTTATCATGCCCGAACATCACCGGACTAGACAATTCTGTCCATTGCTCAATCCGGCGAGGTTTGACAGGGGCTTTATTTAATGTTTGGGGTTGACAGCGTATAGATAATCATGCACTCAGCATACTACTAGAGACACGACCGTCCTGATATGACCTTAGATGTTGCCAGGCCGTAAAACTCCAACAACCAAACCAAACTACAGACACGTGGGGCAGCGTGGACTTGGTTACTTTATAGTGTTGAAGTTCCCGCCGCCAGGTTTCTGAGCGTCTGTCACATTGGTGCAGGTTAGAGCTGTCAGGTTCTAGTATCAACACGCGCCGTGAAGCGGCGGGACGGCCGACTCACTACAACAACAAAGCGCGGCCCTCCGCGCGCAAAAAGTAGTGCGTCACGTGACAACGGTACACGGAGCTAGGATAGAGCAACGACTGGTTGGCTCAGTGTCAGGATAATGTGGCTGAGTGGGATATCGGGTCATGGTGTCGGCGGTCTGATCTCCGAATGAAGCAGCACTATAAAGTCACCATGAGTGTGCGCGGTCACAAGCGGGTGCCCGTCCTGGCATGGCCTAGGGTCTTGCTGGGGCATAAAACTACATGAACCAACCAACCTCCTGCGGCGCTCTTATTCTTGGAGGACTGGGGTTGGGCTCCTAGATCATCTTTTTTCTCCCCCCCCCCCTTCCACTGCCACACATCGGTACCCGTCCTGATATGACCTTAGATGTTGCTAGGATGTAAAACAACAACAAACAAACAAATCTATTCAAGGAAAGGAAAACGCATAGGCAATCATATCAATGCAAAAACTAAAATACTTGGCAATTCCCACTAAATTCTATTTAATGGAAGTTGCCATTCTCATTTTCCAATCAAATGTTACACTTTATATCATTGATAATTAAATAATTAATTAATTTCAAAATGAGCCTTAAATATGTCATATAGATAGTTTGTAATCTCAGATAAGCTGATGGAAGTGCATATGAAAGTCGTTTAATTTGCACTGGATTGGTATCCCTAATGAGATATATACACATATTATATAGTGGGTATATTCATATACGTGTATAAATCTTCGGCTAGAGGTATTTGTTTATTATCATGTATTATACGCATTTATTTCAATATGTGACCAATGCGAAATCGTCTATGCTTTTGCATAATTGTATTATATATATATATAATATAATTACAATTATGATGAGTGTCCTACTGCAATGAATTTGTACATTAGAGTCACATAATCCGACGGCTTTGAGTATATACATATAAGAATATATACATATATAAGAATATATACCGTTCTGTATACAACACACACAGATATATTCATATAACCTTCTATATATAATACATATATGTTATATATACAGTAAAACCTCTCCAAATCGACCGACCATGGGACCGAATTTAATGGGTCCATTTAGGGAGGTGGTCGGTTTAAAGCATTAGAATATCCTTACAATGGTATTGTTGGGACCCAAATATAGCGATCGATATAGGGGAGTGGTCGATCTGTGGAGGGGTCGGTATAGGGAGGTTTTACTGTACCTTCTATATACAATACATATAAATGTTATATATACCTTCTATATACAACACATATACATGGAATATATGCTATTTATACCGTCTATATACAACACATATATATGTTATATACCATGCTATATACCGATGGTATACAAGCTCGCATCTGTTCCCGATACACAATTTTTTAAGTATACATACCGTTCTGTATACAACACACACATATGTCCATATACAGTAAAACCTCTAAATCGACAGACCTTGGGACCGACTTTAACTTTTACGTGGTCCATTTAGGGAGGTGCTTGGCTGAGGGAGTTAGAATATAGTTACAATAGTATTGTTAGGACCCAAATAAACCGATCGATATAAGGGAGTGATCGATCTGTGGAGGTGGTCGGTTTGAGAGGTTTTACTGTATATGATATATATATACCTTCTATACACAATACATATATATATATATGTGAAATAAACTTTCTATATACAATACATATATTATGTTAAATATACCTTCTATATACAACATATATTATGATATATATACCTGCTATACACAACACACACATATATATATATATATATATATATATATGTTACATATATGCTACATATACCTTCTATATACAACACATATATACGCTATGTATATATATATATATATTAAATTATTGATGGGGTGTTTATGCTGTCCATAACATATAAGCTCGGCTTGTTTTCAATGCTGGGTAGTTATATATATACTGCTATATATATACCATGCTATATATAGATGGTATACAAGCTAACACTAACTCTAACATACACCCACTTCTCTTCTGTCTTATTACACATCCTACTATTCCTAGTCCTGCGGGTCCTTAGTCATCCATTATACTACATCACACCCACAGTGACTCATCCACCCACCCTGCCCACCAGTAACAAGCACCACAGTAGACTTCCTGCCAACTCACACCCCCATACCCTCCCATAAGGACCTGTCAGACTGTGCCATATTGCATCAGTATATGCTGATATACGTAATTTTGCGGCAACACGTTGGTGTACGCTGAGACAAGTTATGGGTATGTTTGGCATAAGTAGTATTCGTTAACAGCCCACTGGTGTATGCTGAGACAAGTTAAGGGTACGTTTGGCATAAGTAGTATTCATTAACAGCCCACTGGTGTATGCTGAGACAAGTTATGGGTACGTTTGGCATAAGTAGTATTCGTTAACAGCCCACTGGTGTATGCTGAGACAAGTTATGGGTATGTTTGGCAAAAGTAGTATTCATTAACAGTCCACTGGTGTATGCTGAGACAAGATATGGGTACATTTGGTATAAGTAGTATTCGTTAACAGCCCACTGGTGTATGCTGAGGCAAGTTATGGGTACGTTTGGCATAAGTAGTATTTTTTAGCATGTTCAAAATTCCCGCTATATGACAGTGTGTGTCACATACATTGGCATACACGTATACAGTGTGACAGTGCCTTTAACAACAGTGAATGACAGTCGCACCCTCCGCTCACTTCCGCTCAGTGGGGGCTGCTGTGTGTCTTATCCTGAACACTGAATAAAACACATGTGAAACTTGACCCACAAAAGCAGTATTTCTACCAGCGTTAACTTCTCTATTTTTTAATGTATTAATTGGATAAAAGGTTCTTTTGTCAGCGCCAAAGTACCAGTATCCCCATATAATAATTTGCTCAGATCCTTTCTCTCTTTATTTCTATATCGCGCTCTCACACTCTCTGTCTCTCTCCTCTCCTCTCTCCTCTTGTCTCTCCTCTTCTCTCTCCTCTTCTCTCTCCTCTTCTCTCTCCTCTTCACTCTCCTCTTCACTCTCCTCTTCTCTCTTCGCTCTCCTCTTCACTCTCCTCTTCACTCTCCTCTCCTCTTCTCTCTCCTCTTCTCTCTCCTCAGCTCTCTCCTCTTCTCACTCCTCTTCTCTTTCCTCTTCTCTTTCCTCTTCTCTCCCCTCTTCTCTCTCCTCTTCTCTCTCCTCTTCCCTCTCCTCTTTCCTCTCCACTCTCCTCTCCATTCTCCTCTTCTCTCTCCTCTTCTCTCTCTCCCTCATGTTCTCTTCTCTCTTTCTCTGTCTCTGACCCTTTAGGTAGCATTATAACAGTGTTACGTAACTAAATAACATTCTTACCGGACGCGGTGGCCCAATCGGAAAGAGCGCATGCCTTCCATGCGGAAGGTCGGGAGTTCAATTCGCAGTGGAGTCAAACCAATGACTTACACAATTTATACTTGTCGCTTTCTAGCCAGGAGCTCGGCATTATTAGAATAGGGCAAGGACTGGTTGGCTCGGTGTCAGGATAATTTGACTGAGCAGGATATCAGACCATGGTACTGGCAGCATGGTCTCCCAGAGGGGAAGCACTGTAAAGTTGCCATGAGTGTGCACTGCAACAATTTGGTATTCGTCCTGATATGACCTTAGATGTTGCTAGAATGTAGAACAACAACAAACAAAACAAACAAACCCACCCACACTTCACCCACCCACACTTCACCCACCAACACGTCACCCACCCACCCAAACTTTACCCACCCACACTTCACCCACCCACACTTCACCCACCCACCCACTCTTCATCCACCCACCAACCACACTTCATCCACCCACCCAACCACACTTCACTCACCCACCCACACTTCACCAACGCACATTTCACCCACCCACACGTCATACACACACACTTCACCCACCCACACTTCACCCACCCACCCACACTTCACCCACACTTCACCCACCCACACTTCACCCCCCCATGCTTCACCCACCCCGCACACTTCACCCACCTACACATCACCCACCCACACTTCACCCACCCACCCACACTTCACCCACCCACACTTCACCCACCCACCCACACTTCACCCACCCACCCACACTTCACCCACACTTCACCCACCCACACTTCACCCCCACACCCCACACTTCACCCGCCCACCCCGCCCCCCACACTTCACACACCCCCACAGTTCACCCACCCACCCACACGTCACCCACCCACCCACACGTCACCCCCCCCCCCCGCCCTTCACGCAACCGCCTCTCCCACTACAACTGCATACACGCACCGTTGATTGTTTCTCCGGGCGCGCCCACCATCTGGTAACCATGGTAACCTTATCAGCCAAGCACCCCAATGGTTGCGCACCCAGCAGGTACTGGTGGAAGCCATTCCAGAGTGCAGCTCCTAATTAGTTCTCAATGCAAGTTCACGCTGTGGTTGAAGATCATTTAGGAGATGGCAGGAGTGTGGAAAGCCGGAGGTTTTGATCGGAAGGCAGGCATGTATCGCACCTGTGGAGATTATTACACATTTGGAGTAACTAGCTTAACATACTGCAATGCGCTTTATCATGACAGCCTACGGTTGCTTTTGTCATCCTCACTTGCAAGAGTGCACCGTCCTGATATGACCTTAGATGTTGCCAAGACGTGAGACTCCAACAACCAACCAATCTAATGGCGCTTAGCTGCTGTTAATTTACAGGGATGAAAGTGGTCTCCCGGAAAAAAAGCGGAAATGCTGATATTCTCCCATAGGTTTAGCACTGTCAGGGAATCGCGGAAAAATACCGGAAGTCAGGTCTCAACTAGCCTTGTTGTGATTGCATTATTGCCCATATCTAACAGTTTCTTGATTAGGTTACATGTTCTAACAACATCTAAGGTTATATAAGAACGGGATTCAAAGCACCCAACTGTTGTCATATACATCCCATCTTTTGGAATTTTGTTTAACGTTAATCGGTGAATATAAGAAATCCCGGAAATCCACGAAACCGCGGAGGTCTTTCATCTCTGTAATTAAAATGCATACATTTTGTTGTAGTATGCACTGACCTCTCAGGGAAGGCGCCGCATAGACAGGTAGGTGTGGGCAGTGTGGTGACATCAAGGAGCCTAGCGGATGTAATGGTTAGCACACTGGTGCAGAATGCAAAGAGATGTGGGTTCTAGTCATGCTCTAGGCGAAATATTTCCCATTGTCATCACCCCCACGACAATTTGTAGGAAATAATTGTTTGTTGGAGTTTTCTGAGGTATAACTTATGCGAATATTATTTAGGATGCAGGCTAAACATTGATTGTCTATCTGTTGCTGATTACTATAGTCTAATGCTACTCCGCTACCACGACCTAGCTAATTCAGGCCCGGCGTTAAGTTGGCTTTCTTTATAATTTGAAAAGTGTTTATTATATATTCTACTCACTAAGGCAATATCAAAGGTCATCCAACCTGATATGACCTTAGATGTTGCCAGGACGTAAAACTCCAACAACCCAGGACTTGTCAGTGCGCAGTCATGGCGACTTTATAGTGCTGCCCCACTGGGAGACCAGGCCGCTGACACCATGACCCGATTTCACACTCAGTCACAGTATCTTGACACTGAATTAACCAGTCATTGCCCTATCCTAATAATGCCAAGCGCCAGCCTAGGAAGCGACAAGTATCAATCTTGTAAGTCATTGGTTTGACTCGATCGGGAACAGAACTCCTGACCTTCCGCATGCTAGGCCTGCGCTCACTGATTAGGCCACCGCGCGCTGTGTATATATAATCTTAGGATGTAAAATAATAATAACAAACTAACAGATTATTGGTGCTATAATAATCTGGAAGGACACAACCGCTTTCCCAACGATTGATTGATTGATTGGTGGTTGCTTTACGCCGTGTCGGCAGCATAGGCAATATTCACGGCGAGAAATGTTTGTTTTTTGTTCAAACCATCGCTTTTACATGTAAAAGCAGACAATCAATTATGTGCCAATAGACACTCATTAAATTAGAAAGCTCACAATCATATATCTGTGGTCAAGGGAAACAAATTCCCATAGAAAAAGAAAAGTTTCATTAATAATTAATAGAATCCATTTAGTAAACTATATAAGGTGGTACAGTCCAGCTGCCCTCAAAAAGGCTCAAATGTTTTCCTGTTTTACCTTAGTAAAAAGGTCATGCATACAGCCTGCAGTGTAGAACCGTTGGCGCAGGGCCAAAAAATCAACGCAACTTAGTAAAATGTGTTGAGTGTCAGCGGGGACTGACACCCAATACATTCAGGGGGAGGTTCCCCCTTGAGCAGAAAAGCATGTGTAAGCCACGAGTGGCCAACACGGCAGCGACTAAGGACCACTTGGTCCCGCCGACCTCCCGCATGAGTCTGTGGTGGCTTTCCCACAGATGGTTCAATTTCTTTAAGTTTATTGATGTTTTCATCCCACTCATGTTGCCATTTGGATTTTATGTGGGTGGCTATTAGTGGTTTCAGATCAGAGTGAGGGATCAGACACGGTTCAAGATCACAGTTCAGGGCCTTCTTCGCAGCCCGATCAGCTCGTTCGTTTCCTTGTATGCCAGTATGGCCAGGCACCCAGCACAGGTGGATATCATACCCATCTGTTGTCAGTTGGTTCATTTTATAAATGACCGTTGCTAGAACGCAACACATACTACATAGCGCAACGCAACGCAATGGCAACGCAACGGCAACACGGACACACTCAGGCGTCCTTAAAGTTGCATAGTTGAATGGTTTTGAATTTCTTTATTTTTTCTGAGATAAATATATTAGATCGATCACTAGTATCTACTTTACACTCGTTCAAAGTTACTTTTATTTTAAATGGCAAACTTTTGAGATATTTTGAGTGCAAACATGGAAAATTAGTTTTGGCAAGCTTGCCAAAACTCTGACACCATAGACTTCTGCAGTAACAGGTTCTATTGAATTGACTCAGTATTGCCTTCTACACAGAAACTAATGCTTAATAAGTGCATCAGTATCTATCAAATGTCAAATCTAGATAATTAATTGGTTTGGTTTTGAAAATTTGATATTTCATTGGACTATGCAACTTTAATGTCTTTTAGAAAATGAAGAGCCAAAAGTAAATTTGTTTTATTTAACGACGCCTCTAGAGCACATTGATTTTTATCATCGGCTATAGGACATCAAACATGTGGTTATTCTGACATATTGCTTTGGAGGAAACCCACTGCCGCCACCTAGGCTACTCTTTCCGATAAGCAGCAAGGGGTCTTTTATAATTATATGCACTTTCCCACAGAGAGGACAGCACATACCACAGCCTTTGATGAACCAGTTCTGGACCACTGGTTGGAATGGAAAATAGCCCAAACTGCAAATGTGTCCACTGAGCAGGATCGATCGGATGACCGACACCTTCACAGGTGGACACTCTACCGCTTGAGTTACGTCCCGCTCCTACTTGAAGAGCCAACTCTAACCATTCTGCCTCCTCATGATTAAATCACTTCATTAATGCAAACATCAAAATAAAATGACAAACATCGTGACCTTTGAGGATCGACAATGGATGTGAGCTTAATGTCGATTCCATAACCCTTCCAAAAGAACTCTTTTGATTGGTTGGTAAGCATTACAGCTTTATAGCCTGGTTCCCCAGCCTTCACCACAGATGTCGTCACTAGAGTCTAGAGGGCCCCTGTGGGAGCATTGAAAAGCGGCCAAACAAGTATGGAAGGTAGTTTGTTTGTTGTCTTACGTCCTAGTAACATCTAAGGTCATATCAGGACGGGTACCAACTTGTGACAGTGTACACTAATGGCAATTTTTATAGTGCTGCCCCACTGGGAGTCCAGGCCATCAGGACCAGGACCTGATATCCAACTCAGTCACATTATCCTGACACTAGTCAACCAGTCCTTTCCCAACCTAATAATGACACACGCCAGGCTAGGAAGTGACAAGTATAAATTTTGTAGTCATTGGTTTGCCTCGACCTGGGTTCGAACCCCTGGGTTCGGATCCCCAATCTCCCAAAACGGGAGACGGGCGCTCAACTCATTCGGCCATCCCGTCTGGTCCCTGGAGGTAGTACTGGAACCTGGCTAGACTACTCAAGTACTAGAACACTCAAGGGGGCAGGTAGTATGCAGCATTGGCATACGCTGAGAGTTCTGTGGTTGAAGTTGCATACAGTAAAACCTCTCTAACCGACCACTTTCACAGATCGACCACTCCCCTATATCGACCGCTTTATTTGGGTCCCAAACGATAACCCATGCAATAACCATTGTAATGATTAAAAAAACTCCTTAGACCGACCACCTCCCTAAATGGACCATTTAAACTCGGTCCCATGGTCAGTCGACTTAGCAAGGTTTTACTGTAGTCTGATAAAGGCATAACATTTTCCGAAGCAAAACACTTCCCTAGATTTGAACCTACATATCCAACTTAGATACTGGTGCAGTTAGTAAGTATTTGGTGTCTCTGTGGCGGAGTGGTTAGAGTGTCTGACTTTTTTCTAGGTCGGACTCCTAACCTGAAGGTCAGTGGTTCAATTCCCCGTGCCCCCAGCTCTGCCAATTTGGATTTCCACCGCTGTGTATAACTTACAGCGACATCAAAGGCCAGTTGCTCTCATACCATGTCTATGTGGTGTGGGAGGTTAAAAATCCCTTGGGTCGGTAAAAGTGTAGGCTTGGGCTTTCTATCGACAAACTGTCTAATGGTGAAAACAAGTCTATTCAGGCTTATCCATGATAGGCAGTATAAATCTTCATCAACAACATATAAGGACATACTATGCTTGCTTTTGGGGGGTTCATAACCTTACGATGGTTACAGGTTGCAAAACTGCAGCAATATAGAAAGGTTCCGATAAATTGGTCCAATCTTTGGTTGAAGATTAATCTTCAATTGGGATGGTTGTAGAAGCTGGGGATGTCTTTACAATGTTCAAAACGACGAATCATTGGGGAGGCCCCAAATCACTCCGGTCCAGCAGTAGCAGAGCACTTGTATCCAGTAACAGCAGCAAGGTTTCAGGAAGAAGGGACGGGTAAAGGTGGGTCCAGCAGGTTCCAGCAACAAGAACAAAGCGAGAGAAACGATAAGGTACAGGGCCCCACCCAAGCAAACAACTCCCTTGATCAGGGGGAGAAGTAAGCCTGGGAGAAGAAAAATGGGTAGAGTACAGGACCGAGAAATGAGGAGAGTTAAGTCAAAGGATCGTGCCTCTTTGCTCTATGGTGACCAGCCGGTGAGCCAAAGACACGGACAGAGTAAGAGGAGAAAGTGAAATGCTGGCGGGCTCCCCCTCCTGGAACTCTTTTCAGACATTATCAAGGAGGTACATGGCCAGCATAGAGGAGATAGAGAGATGAAGTGCGGTCCGGATTGCAAGTGGACATACTATGTCAATTTAATAGAACCTGCTACTGGTAAAGCCTATAGGGGTCAGAATTTTGCATATGTACACTTCAAATATATATCCTAAATTAGCCATTTTACATTAAAGTTACTTCAATCTAATATAAGGTAGATTATAATGATCAACCTAATATATTTATCCCAGCAAATGATAGAAACTCAAAACCATCGGACTATTGGGACCAACAACCACCATTGTCCCCTGTAGGCGATCATTATTTAAAAAACAACCTGTATAATTATATTATATTTAAATGGACATTTTAAAACTAGTGTGATTGTGTGATGTTTTAATTACTTAATGAGTTCTTTTCAAACCAAAAAATATGACTATGTGATATTTAAATGTTTTAATTACGTAATGTGTTATCTTGTAACGGAAGAGTATGGTTATGTGATATTTAAATGAACATTTTAAAACTAGTGTGATGTTTTAATTACGTAATGTGTTTGTTATCTTGAAACCAAACAGTACGGTTACGTGATATTTAAATGGACATTTTAAAACCGGTGTGATTATGTGATCTTTTAATTACCATCATGGCGTAAAACCTCCAAGTCACTCACTACTTTTAATTCATTAATGTCTTATTTTAAAATAAACTGGTATGATTATATGATAATTAAATGTGTCTGTCCCTCTCACCCTAACCCTAACCCACTCACGAGCAACCAAGCACCTCCCAGACGGGATGGCCGAAGGAGTTAGAGCATCCATCTCCCGTGTTGGTAGACCATGGGATCGTGGGTTCGAACCCTGGTTGAGTCAAACCAATGACTTAAAAATTGATACTAGTCGCTTCCTAGCCAGGCACTTGGCATTATTAGAATAGGACAAAGACTGGTTGGCTCAGTGTCAGGATAATGTGACTGAGTGGGATATCAGGTCATGGTGCTGACAGCCTGGTCTCCCAGTGGGGCATCACTATAACATCGCATATAAGTGTGCAGCCACAAGTCGGTACCCGTCCTGATATAACCTTAGATGTTGCTAGGACGTAAAACAACAACAAACAAACAAAACCAGCAACCACCTTCTTTATGCGACCATATTCTTTCTGCAGTAGGGATGTTCTTTTAAGAGGGGGCCCATTGTAGTGGGTTTCAGACACTTCACCACATAAAGCAGGCACACGAGAAGCTACACTTGGTTACCATGGCTACATCAGAGAGCCTCGGCGGTCCGAGAGCCAGGATGCTAATGGCAGAAGTGCGTGTCCCGATACCACCGTGGGAATGGTATCTTTGTCACACACCACAACAGTGCATTAGAAATTACTTTATACCCCATATTCACTGTCCAAAAGTACATGTGATATGTCGCGAACTAGGCTTCATGTTACGATCACACTGCACATTGGACCAGGCGGGATGGCCGAATGAGTTCAGCGCCCGTCTCCCGTTTTGGTAGATCATGCGATTTGAATGCTGGTCGAGTCAAACTAATGACTTCAAAATTGATACACGTCGCTTCCTAGCCAGGCGCTTGACATTAGTAGGACAGGGTAAGGACTGGTTGGCTCAGTGTCAGGATAATGTGACTGACTGGGATATCACCTCATGGCGCTGGCAGCCTCATCTGCCAGTGGAGCAGCACTATACAGTTGCCATGAGTGTGCACTGTCACAAGTCACTACCCGTCCTGATATGACCTTAGATGTTGCCAGGGCATAACGCTCTAACAAACAACAAACCAACAAGGGCACAT
Organism: Branchipolynoe longqiensis; assembly: GCA_030323885.1. Classification (NCBI taxonomy): domain Eukaryota; kingdom Metazoa; phylum Annelida; class Polychaeta; order Phyllodocida; family Polynoidae; genus Branchipolynoe; species Branchipolynoe longqiensis. The sequence continues at coordinate 55,462,234 of CM059195.1, forward strand.
TGGTTTTTGTTCTTCAAGACAGCAGCAAAAGGCAATTCAAGACAACCCCCACCCCCACACACACACACCACCTCTCACAATCTCTCTACCACCCACACCCTATGGGCGTAATCGATTAATCAACTCGGGTCACCCAAGCCACTTTTTGGCACATGCGCACATCCTACAGACTCGGGTCGAATAATCGAATACGCTTCTCCATGCTCGGGGTGGAGAAAATGATGGTTTAATCCCAAACCTCTTTTTTTTAAATATAATAACCGATAAAACTACAGCAAAATAGGATTTAAACTATTTTATGGTGGCCTAGTTTAGCTATATTTCCATTTAATTAATCTAGGTTATTCTTTAAAAAAAAACATGTATGCCTGGTACTGGTGGCTGTTATCCTGCAGGATGGTACCAGCACAGATGTGACGTCATCACTCGTAGCCATCCCAGCCAATAGGTGGGTTACTGGGGTCGGATCGTTTTGCACACGGCACATGTATTTGTCGACTCTACTCGTGGTGTTCGATTTGAAATTCTGACGACTCGGGTGACCCGAGTCGCCCGGGCCGTGTTAATCGATTACGGACCCTGTGTCTCCAATCAATCAAACTAGTCGCCTTTGTGTAGCTCCACCCAACCACTATAACGACCGGCAAAGCTGACGACCATCGATAACTACTTCCGGTTCCAATTGGCGTCTGCCAACATGTGATACACTAGAATGTCTTTGTCCCGCCAAAATCGTTGCATTCTACTGGATGAGTTCAACTCCAGTCTGGTATATTACTTGTAATTACATCTATTGTTTTGTTTACAGTAAAACCTCTCTAAATCGACCGTTGGTTTGTTTGTTGTTTTTACATACTAGCAGCATCTAAGGTCATATCAGGATGGATACTGACTTGTGACAATGCGCACTCATGGTGACCTTATAGTTCTGCCCCACTGGGAAACCAGGCACCCATCACGATGACCTGATATCCCCTCAGTCACATTATCCTGACACTGAGCCAACCAGTCCTTGTCCTATCCTAATAATGCCGAGCGCCTGGCTAGGAAGCGACAAGTATAAATTTGTAACTTATCGGGTTGACTCGACCAGGATTCGAAGGCTTGAACTCATGGGTTCGGATCCCCCGATCTCTTCAAAACAGGAAAGAGGCAGTCGCTCAACTCATTAGGCCACCCCGTCTGGTGCAATGGTGAATAGAAAAAGAAAAGAGAAAAAATGTATATATTAAACATTGGAACTGTACAAAATGTACACAGTGCACATTGCATGAGACACCGCAGATGGAATGCGCGTTCCATTTGGGAGATAGGCGGAATCCAAGGCGACCGCTTGGTGGCGCTCGGCTGGAGCTGCTGGAGCTGCCTCCCACTGGTCCCAGGGTGCAAAGCAGTAGAGTGACGCCTGGGAACCAGCGTCGACTCTCCGCGGATACCCCCGCCCCCGGACCCCGCCCCCCTCGTGGTGCTGGAGTCCTGGTCTCCCAGTTGGGCAGCCCTATAAAGTCACCATGTGCGTACACTGTCACAAGTCGGTACCTGTCCTGATATGACCTTAGATGTTGCCGGGACGTAAAACTCCCAACAACCAAATAAGGAACTATATGACTGTATCACGTGACACGCCGAATTCAATATGGCTGCCCTCATCGGCGTCTCATGGTCCGACGATACTAACAAAGCTCCGACTAAAAATAAATTTCACTGACAAATAAATTCATCCAACGAAGTCCATTTAATTCGTAGTTAGTCAAGAAACGGAATAAATCAACTGCATTCAAATTTCAGTTCACAAAATATGATTCATGACTGTAAACTAGTTCCAAATGTCTCCATAATCAGTATTTTCGCATGTGTATTGTGAAATTTTAAGTTTCATAGTCTGATGGTTTTGAATTTCTGTATTTTTTCGGAGATAAATATATTAGATCGATCACTAGTATCTACTTTACATTAATTCAAAGTTACTTTGATTTTAAATGGTAAACTTTTGAGATATTTTGGGTGCAAACATGGAAAATTAGTTTTGGCAAGCTTGCCAAAACTCTGATACCATAGACTTCTGCAGTAACAGGTTCTGTTAAATTGACTCAGTATTGCCTTCTACGCAGAAACAAATGCTTAATAATTGCATCAGTATCTAAGTTAGATATCTCAAATCAAATCTAGATAATTGGTTTGGTTTTGAAAATTTGATATTTTATTGGACTATGCAGCTTTAAGCTGCATAATCCGATGAAAGCTTCAGATTTTGAAAACCAAACTAATTATCTAGATTTGATTCTACATATCTAACTTAGATACTGATGCACTTATTAAGCAGTTGTTGCCCCATAGAAGGGAATTAAATACTGAGTCAATTTAATGGAATATGTTCCTGCAGAAGCCTATGGTGTCCGTTTTTGGCATGCATGCCAAAATTAATTTTGAATGTTTGCATTTCAAATATCTTTTTTTTTAAATTAGACATTTTAAATTAAAAGTTAGTTCAAATTCAAGTAAGGAAGATTATAACTGTCAACCTAATATATTTATCTCAGAAAATGACAGAAGTTTGAAACCATCAGATTATCCAACTTTAACTAGGGCCTACTTTCTCGATTAAAGCTGCACAGTCTGATGGCTTTAAGTTCATGTCTTTTCTTTTTATAGATAAACATAGAAGCTTGATTGTTAGCTTATTTTAGTTTGAAGTAACTTTCTTTTAAAATGACTAACTTCAGAGATATCGTAAGTGTCAGGGATGAAAGTGGTCTCAGGGAAAAAAAGCGGAAATGCTGATATTCTCCCATAGGCTTAGCATTGTCAGGGAATCGCTGAAAATTCCCGGAAGTCGGGTTTCATACATATTGGTATATGCTGATAGTGCTGCGCCATTTGAAGCACGTATTAGTAGTATACGCTGCTAGTGCTGTGAGGTTTGCATCACATATCGGTATAAGCTGCTAGTGCTGGGGCGTTAGAAGCACGTATTAGTAGTATACACTGATAGTGCTTCGCCGTGAAGGCATTAGTAGTATACGCTGCTAGTGCTGCAGTGTTTGCACCACATATTAGTATACGCTGATGGTGCTGCAGCGTGAAACAACGTATTGGTTGGTTGGTGGAGTTTTAGGTCTTGGCAACATCTAAGGTCATATCAGGATGGGCACACCTTATTAGTATACATTTATAGCTACAGGAAAAATCCTGGAAATCCGCGAAACCGTGGAGGTCTTTCATCCGTGAGTGTAAACATGCCAAATTAATGTTGGAATGCTTGTAAAAATTCTGACGCCATAGACTAACAGGTTTGATTAAATTGACTTAGTATGCCCTTCTATGCAGCAAGAAACACATAATAAGTGTACCATTATCTAAGTTGGATATATGGCTTCAAATCTAGATCAGTGCTCTGCTTTGGAAAATTAGATTTTTTATCAGACAACACAATTTTAAGTAAAATTTCCATCTGTAAAACCTAAATATAGTTCTCATGGATAAAAATGACACCAGGTTAAATTATCTTGCCATATGCTTGTTATTTTTAAGGTGGGGGGCGATTTTCTTGGAAAACTTCATATATTTAATTTAGGTTTACAGAGCTCATGTTCGAGGAGAGCTGGGAGTGAAAAGAAAATATGAAAGCACTAGGTGCGCCATATTGGATTCACTCAAATTGATTTCTTAAAGGGTCAGTTGCTTGTTCTATCCACAAACTGTGTCCATTATCGATCAGGACTAGACTAATATGTATATACCGTATATGTCCCAATGGAAGCACGCTACCCAATCGAAGCACACCCCCCATTTCAAAATTGAAAGCATGCGCAAATTTACGATCATATTCAGACTAAATGCACATGAAATAAGACAATCCCCCTTTATTTCAGAGGCACAACAAAAACAAATCAAAATTTACGATCATATTGAGACTGAATGCACATAAAATAAGACAATCCCATTTTATTTCAGAGGCGTGACAAAAACAAATCCATGAAATTCTTTAAATTGGAATAGACGCGCATCCAGTGTCTGAACCCATGCAGTGCACGTCTATTGGGACATATACGGTGTATATAAATATATACATATATATACTTCATGAACCTTGTTTTTATTGTTGTTTTTCTCAGCACCGATCCATTGATCTCTTGATGTGCATTTTTCTTGTTGCTACAACCATTGAGTACAGTTGAATAACCCAATAAAAGCATAACATTTTCTAAACCAAAACATGTATCTACTTATCTAAATTTGAAAGTTTGTTTTATCTAACGATGCCTCTAGAACACATTGATTTTTATCATCGGCTATTGGACGTCAAACATATATGGTTATTCTGACATATTTCTTTGGAGTTAACCCGCTGCTGCCACATAGGCTATTCTTTCCGACAAGCGACAAGGGGTCTTTTATGTGCGCTTTCCCACAGACAGGACAGCACATACCACAGCCTTTGATAAACTAGTTGTGGACCACTGGTTGGAATGGAAAATAGCCCAAACTGCAAATGTGCCCACTGAGCAGGATCGATCGGTTGATCCACACCTTCACAGGTGGACACTCTACTGCCTGAGCTACGTCCTGCTCCATATCTAGATTTGATCACACATAATTATACAACTTAGACTATGGCATACTTTTATTAAGTATTTGTTGCTAAATAGAAAGGCATACTAAGTGAATTTAATAGAACCTGGTACTGCTGAAGTCGACGAGTTCACAGTTATGAGAAGCTTGTTAAAATTAATGTGGCATGTTTACGCTTAAATCATCTCCCTAGTTAGTAATTTTAAGTTAAATTTGCTACAAACTTAATTAAGTTAAATTATAGCAATATGTTTTTTTTTTCATTTAAAATATCTCTAAAGTTTGCCATTTAAGATAAAGTTAATTCAAATTAACATAACGTAGATTATAATAGGCAGCATAATATATTTATCCTGGAAATAATTGGGAGAATCTCAAAATCATGGGACTATGCAAATTTCATATTTTAGAATATATTAACAGTACAATCCATCCTTTCCAAGAGGTTAGTGCCAAAGATTTGATGTGAAATATAAAATGAAGTTTTACATAAATATTATAGTAATGGAACTGGAGTAGGTTATCTGTATGCAGGGATGAAAGTAGTCTCCGGAGAAAAAAAGCGGAAATCCAGATGTTCTCCCGTAGATTTAGCATTTTCAGGGAATCTCAGAAAATCCCGGAAGTCTGGTTTCATATATATTGGTATACGCTGATAGTGCTGCACCATTTGAAGCATGTATTAGTAGTATACCCTGATAGTGCTGCGGCGTTTGGAGCATTTATTAGTAGTATAAGCTGATAGTGATGTGACGTCTGCACTAGATATTAATATACGCTGATAGTGCTGCGGTGTTTGGAGCATTTAGAAGCAGTATATGCTAATAGTGCTGCGACATCTGCACTACATATTAGTATAAGCCGATGGTGCTGCGGGGTTGAAAAATCCCGGAAATCGTGAAATTGCGGAGATCTTTCATCCCTTTGTATGAAGGCAAAAAAAAAACCAAAACAGCAGTCCAGAACTGATTCATCAATTCATCAAAAGGCTGTGGTATGTGATGTCCTGTTTGTGGTGCTGTTTAGCGATGAAAACAAGCCGCGATCCAACTTACTCATTATGGACAGGGTAAATAAACCATAAATTTTTTTTTTTAAATTAAAAAAGTTGACAGTTCTTGAACAAGTAGCTTGAGCTGTATGATTAGCACTTGTGTGTGCATGCAAGTAGGGCTAGTGGGTGCTGTGTAAGGGTTCATAAGCCTGCCCCCCCCCCCCCCCTACAACAGTGAGACGCCTACTGCTACTGAATGTTGCTCTAAATAAAGGGTTGGTCTTATCCAGCCAGAGATTTGAGAACCATGTTGTTATTGTGTTGGTTGTGTAATTTATATAACATGCTTAATGAGGCCTAAAGCGGTCAGTTCATTAGAATATAATCCTCCTCCTGTGATTTGTTTATAAATATCCATCTAGATATCAATCGCAACCGTTGCTATTTCCACTCCCACAGAAAGTGATATAAGTAATTGTCAGCTATAAATGAACTGGACAGGGCTGCCCTCTATGGAAGATCTTCTGATCAAAAAGAATCTCCGGTGGACTGAACACCTCATGAGGCTGTCATCAGACAGGCTACCAAAGCAGATCCTCTACTCTCAACTGTCTTCTGGTTACAGAAAGGGAGAGCGCCCTCGTCTCCAGTTCAAGGATACCATCAAGAGAAACCTGAAGCTGAGAGACATTAAGACCGACTCATTGATGTCACTCTCACAGCAGAGAGCTAAATGGAGAGTAGGCAGTCAAGTAATGAAAGCAGTCTTTGTCGCATCACGACCGACAGCATGATGATGATGATGATGATGATGATGATGATGATGATGATGATGATATGTGAAGTGTTCAAGCACAAAAACCGTCAAATCAATTTTAGTTGTTTTCTGTCAAATAGATATTACCGTTATGTTTTCCAGTTAAAGTCTATCAATTTCATATTGAATAAGGCATTATATAGTGGATGTGGCAGCTTCGGCGAGAACATGGATTTGATTATCGGAATGATCGCAGCTTCAGCTCAAGTGTAGTAGTCATGGTTTCATTTCGGCCTGGATGGCGATCGTTGGTTTTTGCGACTGAACCTTTCATTTAGGCGAAGGGACTGCTGCAAAGCCTAAGTCAGGATTGCATTACTGCAGGATTAATCAGCTGACTAATAGGCTTAGGGGAGATTCAGGAATCTCGCACTAATTTGACATGGCTTGCTTTTAATTGTAGGGTGTGTGTGTGTGTTAATAGACAGTGTTAAAATATGTAAAGGTAAAGTGTATGTAAACAGACAGTTATGCATTGAGGTTATACCTGTTATCTATGTATATGTGTTATATGTACGCTTGTTATATATGCTACACATTTAATATGTATCTGCTATATATATATTATAGCTGTTCAATATATTATATATGCGTTACATATATGTTTCCTATGTGTTACATATATTACTATATATGTCACATATATGGTATACATTACATACGTTTTATATGGGTCATATACCTGCTACGTATATATTATATATGTTATATATGGTACATATGCTACAGATGTTACATATATCTTACATATACATGTTACATATGTTACATATATGTTACATATATATTACGTATATGTTATATATATGTTATATGCATGTTACATACATTTTACATATATGGTATATATATGTTGCATATATTTTACATATATATAACATATATCATTATATGCAACATATATGTTACATATATGTTACATGTATGCTACATATATGCTACATATATGTTATATATATGTTACATATATGTTACATATATGTTATATATGTTATATACATGTTATATACATGTTACATACATTTTACATATATTATATACTACATATATGTTACATACAAGTTACATATATGCCAGACCAGACGGGATGGCCAAATGAGTTGAGCGTCCATCTCCCGTGTTGGTAGACCGTGAGATCGTGGGTTCGAACCCTGGTCGACTCAAACCAATGACATAAAAATTGATACTTGTTGCTTCCAAGCCAGGCGCTTGGTATTATTAGGATAGGGCAAGGACTGGTTGGCTCAGTGTCAGGATAATGTGGCTGAGGGGATATCAGGTCATGGTGCTCGTGGTCAGGTCTCCCAGTAGGGCACCACTATAAAGTTGCCATGAGTGCGCAATGTCACAAGTTGGTACCCGTCCTGTTAGGACCTTAGATGTTGCTAGGACGTAAAACAACCACAAACAACCAAACATATATGTTACATATATGTTATGTACATGCTATACATGTTAAATATATGTTATACCCCTGTCACACTACGAAGTAATGGCCAGCGAGTGGGCAACATAAAAATCACTTTTCTACGTTGAGATACATAAAAATTCCCAGCATGTCAGGGCCAAAGTGGACATCCCTGCAATGTAGTGGATGTAGGTGAAACGTTGGTCCAAAATAGTTGTAACATGCTTCAACGAGTTAGAACGTAAAAAAAAAAAGGCCCTATGTAAGGCTAACTAGCCTCCAGGGAATGTGGCGTAACCCTAGTGAAACCCTAGCGTCGGCTTAGCATAGGACTTGTGTAATTTCACCCACCCTAATGTGGCTACGTCTGACTCTGACATAATTCCTAATGTGAGTCGACGTGAGGCCCGCGAGTCAGCAGCATCTGTCAGCGTGCTCAGCGAGGCAAAACGTTCACACCACGTTCACAGCATGTTCGCTTATGTTAAAAAAACATTGGCGCACAATGCATATGCTACGCGTGCGCCAGCCGTTCGTCATCTATGTCGGATACATCAAGACACGTTGGACACGTTGGACTTACATTAGACTAACGTTAGACACACATCACAGACAGGTTAGACCTATGTCGAGATACCTTAACACCACATTGTCAGCGTGTGGGCTGCATGTTCCTCCCGGCTCTCCGTCAGTCTACCGTAAGTCGCCGTAGCTCAACGTAGATTGACACAGCTCTAATGAAAGTCTAACGTATCTAAACATAAGCCTAACGTGAGCACAACATAAGCCCAACGTAACCCAATGTAACGAACGGCCTTACATCGAGCTACGTCAAAAGTTTAGGCTTAACGAACGAGTAACGTATCTCGACGTATCTCCATAATGGCAAAATTTCACCTATGTTGGCTTACGCTACGGCGTTACGTCGTAGTGTGACAGGGGTATTACATATATGCTACCATATATGCTACATATATGCTAGGCATGCATACGCTACACGTTACCTGGTAAGGATACTACAATTGATGGTTATGTAGGCGATATGTGCCTTTCTCCTACTACATATGTCAAGGTGCTTTGCTATGTTTCTGGTAAATATTTCAAAATAATGTATGTATGAAAAAATAACTCCGAAGACATTCGACCCTAACAACTCATTGTGACACAAGCATCCGAAGATCATTCTCCTCAAATCCGACAAATTTCGGATATTTTTATCATTTGTTTCTCTTTATTCAATTCATTTAAAAATGCGAAGTCCACGGCTGTGATTAATGATGAGAATTAACAATAAAAACACGCCTGACACGCTGACCCTAAATGACCTTGATCTTGACGGTTTCCTCGTGAAGGTCGTCGCATAACGTCACGACCGACAAGTATCCATTGTGTAAGTCATTGGTTTAAATTGACCGGGTTCGAAACCCGGCCGAGTCAAACCAATGAATTACAAAAATGTATATTAGTCGCTAGCTAGGCATTGCAAGGATATGGCACGGGCTGGGTAGCTAAGTATCAGGATAATGTGACTGAGTGGGATAGCGCATCATAGTGCCGGCTGCACGGTCTAGCAAAGGGGTAACACTCTAAAGCTGCCATGAGTGTGCATAGTAACCCATTGACACACATCCATTTATGATCTTAAAGCTGCATAGTCCGATAGAGCATCACATTTTCAAAACCAAAACAATGATCTAGATTTGATTCTACGTATCTAACTTAGATACTGGTGCACTTATTAAACATTTGTCACCACATAGAATGGAACACCAAACTAATTTAACAGAACTTGTTATTGCCGAAGCCTACGGTGTCAGAGTTTTGGCGTGCATGCCAAAATTAATTTTGTGTGTTTGCACTTCAAATATCTCAAAAGTTAGCCATTTCAAATCAAAGTTACTACAAACTAAAGTATGGTAGATTATAACGATCGACCTAATATATTTATTTCAGAAAACGACAGAAACTTAAAACCATCGGACTATGCAACTTTAAATGTTACTGTGATGTAAAATTCCACCAAAACAAAAGAAACAAACAAACTGCAGGTCCTACCCACAAAACAAGTTCTTGCCATTGCCGCCAGAGGGAGGTCGGGGGGGGGGGGCGGATTGAGCTGAATTAGATGGTCCCCCCGCCCACCCCCAAAAATCTCGCCATGGTGACCGCGTCAATGCAGTTGTCATGGCGACAACAATGCGGGAGGTGCGGCTACCATGGCAACGCGAGGTGAGATAAGGATGCTGAAGTGGACAGGAAGTTGCGCGTCGGATCAAAACACAGCTGGTGGTGTGACGTCATCAGGTTATGACAATCACCCGCCAAATTCATTTCATCCGTGCTTGCCAAAATTAATTTTCTCTGTTTGTACTTCAAATATCTCCAAAGTTGGCCATTTAAAATAAAAATTATCGCAAACTAAAGTAAGGTAGATTATAACAATCAATTAAATATATTTATCTCGGAAATATGGCTGATCCCAATACCAGCAGTCTGTGCAACTTTAATAGGTAGAGCCAACCACCTTGCAGTGCCCAGACGGGATGGCCGAATGAGTTGAGCGCCTGTCTCCCGTTTTGGTAAATCGTGGGATTCAAACCCAAAGGTTTGAACCCTGGTCGAGTCAAACTAATGACTAGAAAATGTATACTTGTCACTTGCTAGCCAGGCGCTCGGCATTATTAGGATAGGACAAAGACTGGTTGGCTCAGTGTCAGGATAATGTAACCGAGCGGGATATCGGGTCATGGTGCCGGCGGCCTGATTTCCCAGTGGTGCAACAGTACAAAGTCACCATAAGTGTGCACTGTCACAAGTCGCTACCCGTCCTGATATGACCTTAGATGTTGCCATGACATAAAACTCCAACAAATAACCGACCAACCTTGCAGTGTTTTGACTCCCCACTGCTCGCTCACCGCGGACTGCCGGCGGTGTGTCATTGTATGCAAATGAGATGGTGATGAATGAGGCTGACGAGTGGAGTGACAGGTGGCCACGCCCCCCTTCACCCCGATACAACGGACCATATTGTTCTCGGGGCATGCAATTTCCCGCCTCCTCAGTATTGTTATAGTGTCGCGCTAAATCAAGCAGAAAACCGGACCAATTGGGGGGCGGGGACGGGGGGGGGGGGGTCGTGGTTGGGTGGGTGGGGGGTTGAAAAGAGGTGGAATGAGGCAAATTTCAAGAACTCCAATGAAGAACCCCCCCTTCCCCCGCCCCCTCCCACCAGCCTCCTCCCCCACCACCGGTAGTTACTGGTTCAAAACAGTTCTGGCCGGTTCAAAACGGTTCTGACTGATTCAAATCAGTTCTGACTAGTTCTGAGTGGTTCAAACCGGTTCTGGTCGGTTCAAACTGGTTCAAACTGGTTCAAACCGGTTCTGACTGGGTCAAGCCAGTTTAAACTGGTTCTGACTGGTTTAGACTTATTCTGACTGGTTCACACAGGTTAGGACAGGTTCAAACTGGTTCAAACCAGTTAAAGCGTGTTAGGATCAGTTCAAACCAGTTCTCAACAGTTCAAACCGGTTCTGTCTGGTTCAAACTGGTTCTGATTGGTTCTGACTGGTTTCAAACCAGTTTTGACCGGTCCTGACTGGTTTCAAAGCAGTTCTGGCCGGTCCTGACCAGTTCAAATTGGTTTCAACCAGTTCAAACCAGTTTTGACTGGTTCAAACTGGTTCAAACCGGTTCTGACTGGTTAAAACTTGTCCAAACCGGTTCTGATTCGGACAAAGCAGTTCTGACTGGTTCAAACCAGTTCTGATTGGTTCAAAACAGTTCTAATCTGTTTTGACTGGTTCTGACAGGTTTAAACTGGTTCAAACCGATTCTGACCAATACTGGCTGGTTCAAACCGGTTCTGATGGGTTCAAACGGTTCTGATGGGTTCAAACGGTTCTGATGGGTTCAAACTGATTCTGATGGGTTCAAACCGTTTCTGACGGGTTCAAACCGGTTCTGACGGGTTCAAACCGTTTCTGCTGGGTTCAAACCGGTTCTGCTGGGTTCAAACCAGTTCTGACAGGTTGAAAACAGTTCAAACCGGTTCTGATGGGATCAAACCCGTTCAAACCATATCAAACCAGTTCAAACCGGTTCAAACCGGTTCTGGTCAGTTCAAACTGGTTCTGACCAGTTCTCACTGGTTCAAATCAGTTCTGACTGGTTCTGACCAGTTCAAACTGGTTCAAACCAGTTCTGGCTGGTTCAAACTTATAAATTGATACTTGTTGCTTCCTAACCAGGTGCTCGGCATTATTAGGATAGGGCAAGAACTGGTTAGCTCAGTGTCAGGATAATGTAACAGTGGGATATCAGGTGATGGTGCTGGGCCTGGTCTCCCAGTGAGGCAACGCTTTAGTTTATAAAGTCACCATCAGTGTGCACTGTCACAAGTCGGTACTTGTCCTGATATGATGATGCTCAGGACGTAAAACTCCCACAAACAACCAATCGACGCTACACGGAAAAGGTATATTCTGCGAGTCTTCCTTGCCACATTCTATTCAATTAAATCCAATGCAGTTTATTTCAACACCCGCATTATATCCAGCTACAATTTCCATGAAACTTACTTACAGTGGATGAAGATAAGGAGAATGAAAGAAGCACAATACTTTTGATAATAATATACACTCCCCTTGGTACTCTACTGTACTCTGCCATACCTTGACATCAGTAACCTTTTCTCCACCCACTCCCTGAAAAAAAAACCGGTTGATTAACACTTTTTTAAGGAGAATAAAAATGGGTGCCGTCCGTACAGACAGACCGGAAGTAGCCAGCCTCATCACGTGATAACAGCAGCCAATCACCAAGTAGCGGCATTCACCGAGTCGACAGGGGCGCCCCCTGGTATCGGCAGCTATCACCAAGCCGACTTATTAACCTGCCATGTGGAACCCCGGGAAACCGGAAGTTCTTGTGGCCAGGCTGCGCGCGCATGCTCCAAGTAGAGTTGCTAAACATTCACGGGATTGGGCGAGTGGAACAGGCATCAGGCAGAGCCAGGGAAGGAGGAAGCGGCAGGTGGCGCCACCAGGCGAGGGTGAAGGCCTGACCAGTAGCTGTGGTATGTGCTGTCCTGTCTGTGGAAAAAGTGCATATAAAACACCCCTTGCTGCTTATCGAAAAGAGTAGCCGATGTGGTGGCAGCACGTTTCCTCCAAAGAATTATGTCAGAATGACCACATGTTTGACGTCCCAATAACCGATGATAAAAATCAAATTGCTATAGAGGCGTCATTAAATAAAACAAGTTTCACTTTTGTTTGTGTATGTGTAAACTACAAAAGATATAGCCAATGCGTGGGCAGGTCCCAGTCAATCACTGTAGTGGATTTGAAAGGTTAGCCATCTTTTAAGGTTAGGCTTACGACTTTGTGCAACGAAGCCTTCGCTGAAGCCGTCTAACTTCTAAAGTTGTTCTATCTTTCCTCGCTACCTGGATTGTGCCAGCTTGTTGCCTCTTTAACTAATCGTGCAATCTCTGACAGATCATGCTGGCTTATTTTTTCTTGGGGGATAGGGGAGTAGTAGGAGCCGGTTTAACAAAACACCTAGTTAATGGGGGCCGTCTCAAAAACAGTTTATGCTATGTTGAATCGCGGATTCTATTCATGTTGGGGTTAGTTTATTAGTTGAAGAACCGAGAGACACACACGCACATAATATATATATAATAATAGTATTACATATATATTATAATATTATATTATATAGGTAACTATATATTAATTATATATATGCTCATTATATATAATTATTATATATATAATTACTATACATCATTTCATATACCTACATATAATTACTATAATATATATATAATGAATATGATATAAAACTATAGATGTATTTATTATATATATAATATACATGACAACAGATATATTTATTACATATATGGATATTATACAAATAACGATAGCAATAATCATATATGAATGTACTCTATGATCTGTTTGTTTGTTTGTTGTTGTTTTACGTCCCAGCAACATCCAAGGTCATATCAGGACTCTATGATCTATTACGGGAATATAAACAAGGACACTACCATCTCCTGTTATATCTGTATTGTTAAATTGCGAACCACAGCTAGTGTATGACATTGTTTAGTTCCAGGTTTGGCCACGCGGTTCCACCTGTCAGGGGCTCTGACCTCATATAAGCCAGACACGCTTAGACACACCTACTCACACAGATACACAGACACATACAGACACATACAGACACATACAGACACATACAGACACATACAGACACATACAGACACATACAGACACACACAGCTCCGTGGCCCTTGTATGACAGTGACATATCAAATCACGACCCACTCGATATAATTATATGTATGAATAGTACATATAACTAATACATAGAAATAGCATATATATATATGAATAGTATATAGAACTAGATGTTATTATATGTGAATAGTATATATGAATATTATATCACTGGATATTCTATATATGAATATTATATCACTAATTTTAATTAAACTTCTGTCATGGGGGTGATGAAAATGGGAAATACTGCGCCTAGAGCGGGACTCGAACCCACATCTCTTTGCATTCCGGGCCAGTGTGCTAACCATTACACCACCTAGGCTCCCTGATATCAACACACGGCCCATGCCTACCTGTCTATGTGGTTACTTGCCTGAGAGGTCAGTGCACACTACTACACTTGTCCCCCTGGAATTGTAAGTCTTTTAATGCTTACAATTACATTATATACAGGCAATGCACTTACACATACATACACAGGGTAGGTTCAACAACCATACAGCGCATAGCTTGTATAGGATCTTGGTCACGGCAACCAGTGTCGTTGGGGTGATGAAAAATGGGAAATACTGCGCTAGTGCGGGACTCGAACCCACATCTCTTTGCATTCCGGGCCAGTGTGCTAACCATTACACCACCTAGGCTCCCTGATATCAACACACTCCCCACGCCTACCTGTCTATGTGGTTACTTGCCTGAGAGGTCAGTGCAGACCACTACACTCGTCCCCCTGGAATTGTAAGTCTTGTAATGCTTACAATTACATACATACAGGCAATGCACTAACACATACATACACAGGGTAGGTTCAACAACCATACAGCGCAAAGCTTGTACAGGATCCTGATCACGGCAACCAGTGTCATGGGGGTGATGAAAATGGGAAATACTGCGCCTAGAGCGGGACTCGAACCCACATCTCTTTGCATTCCGGGCCAGTGTGCTAACCATTACACCACCTAGGCTCCCTGATATCAACACACGACCCATGCCTACCTGTCTATGTGGTTACTTGCCTGAGAGGTCAGTGCACACTACTACACTTCTTTTTTTTTATTGGTGTTTACATGGTTTTGCGCTTGAACTCTTCATAGATAATGTGATGGGCCCCTTTGTTGGCCGCTCGGAACTCGACCATCACGCAGTAGACCCCCCAAGCAAGCAGGGGAACGAGTACGCTTGCTTCTTCCATGTCTTTATTTGCTCTCCGCTCACTGCAGCATTGCCACCTAGCGCAGTAAACTGCAACGGTCACGGAGCAGTCCTTGCTGCCACCGTATGGTAGTGGAGCTATACCAATGCATATGGGTCACTCTCCTGAAAACTGGTCAGCATGGAATGGGATTTTAAAACATCAATAACAAAACTTCCTACTTATTTTTGTCCTTATACTTTTCCTATTCATGTTCAGATTTAATGTAAGAGATAAGGGAAATAAAATAAACTGTGTGCAACTTTGGTCCTTTTAGTTATGAAGTGTTTTTGTATGAAAGAAAAACCATTTTACAGTCAGCCATTTGTAACATGACATATGGGACATGGTTGAATCCTTACTAACATCTTGTATTGCATTGATATATCAAACAAAACAGTTCCCAAATCAAAAAGGAAGTATGTATTAACATGTATGCATGCTCAATTTTTTTTTAAAGAGTTGATGCCTTCAGAAATAACATTACAAATTTCCGTCACAGATGTTACCAGTGGTGTCTGGATGCCACACAAATATTGTTCACTAACTATTCAGTGAATAAAGCATGGCTGGGAATAACTTTTTTTTATATCAATATAGGCACTAGATATTTCTGTATATTATGCCATGATTAATATACTTCTAAGTATGAAATTATTTAATTCTGCTTAGATTTTTATTAAGCAGATTATGTGGTGTCCTAAACATGTGTCACATCTGGGCAACACATGTTATACTGCCATAATACATAGCTTAATCATGGACTACACATTTATTTTGTATCTCATCAATTTATTTATATTTTACATAGATGTAAAGGGGAGATTTCGAGCTTTCATTTGCAACCAAAAAATATTAAAAATTAAAATATTAGATTTTAACTCTCCATGTGACACTTCTGGCCAGTTTTCAGGAAAGTGACCCATATACCAAGACGCACTGTTTGTCTGTTTGTTAGTTTGGTGTCCTAGCAACATATAAGGTCATATCAGGACGGGTATCGACTTGTGACAGTGCACACTAATGGCAACTTTACACTGGTCCCCCACTGGGAGACCAGCCCACCAGCACCATGACCTGATATCCTACTCAGTCACATTATCCTGACACTGAGCCAACCAGTCCTTGCCATGTCCTAATAATACCGAGCGCCTGGCTAGGAAGCAACATGTATCAATTTGCAAGTCATTGGTTTGACTCGACCCGGGTTAGAACCCATGAACCCATGGGTTCGGATCCACCAATCTGCCAAAACAGGAGACGGGCGCTCAACTCATTCGGCGCATTAAATTATCACTATATGAAATGCTAGGGCCATATGCACTAATCGGAGTTAGGGCCTTAACCGCGACTAGGCTAGCTCCACACGGCTAACGGTGGAAAATCTGTATGCATCAATCGGTGCCAGCGCTAACCGCAGACCGTAGCCTAGGCTAAGCTACCCCACTTTCAAATCGGGTTTAACTGCTAGCCGGGGCAGTTAGTGTGCGTGTATGGATGTCAATCTATTCAATGCGATCATATTTGACAGAATTAAATACGCAATAAGTGAAATTTAATCAAATTAACCCTAAATTCGAACCAATATTAACGCCGCAGTGCTAGCTGACCGGAGCTAGCACCTAGCTCCGGTTAAGCCTAGCACAACTTGGTGCATATGGCCCCTGGTGGGTAAACCGTTGGTAACACATCCCCAGGCGCACATTCCCAGGCTACACCCCTCTATTCACCTGGTTAGTCACGGTCAGGTGAGAACAGGTGATGTGCAGCCCCCTGTCAGCGTCCGGCTGCAACTCCGTGAGCACGGGTCGGGGAGTGGGCGCGCCATGTGTCTACAAGACTTCACAGTCAGCGAGATACACGATTTGTCTCACGTACTAACCGCCACCATGCTCCTACCCACAAGGCCACGGGGCTGTGTGTGTATGTGTGTGATTGCGTGTGTCTGTGTGTGTCTGTGTGTGTGTATGTGTGTACGTGTGTGTATGTGTGTATGTGTGTATGTGTGTGTGTCTGTGTGTGTCTGTGTGTGTCTGTGTGTGTCTGTGTGTGTGTGTGTATGTGTGTGTACATGTGTATGTGTGTATGTGTGTGTGTCTGTGTGTGTCTGTGTGTGTCTGTGTGTGTCTGTGTGTGTGTCTGTGTGTGTGTATGTGTGTACGTGTGTGTATGTGTGTATGTGTGTATGTGTGTGTGTCTGTGTGTGTCCTTTATCTAATATTCAGCATGTGTTATCACATAGCAGGGAATGCTGATCAAATTTGATCATGTTACTGCAGAATGCAATGGTGTCAGAGTTTTGGCAAGCTTGCCAAAATTAATTTAGGATGTTTGCCCTTCAAATATCTCAAAAGTTTGCAATTTAAAAGGAAAACTATTTCAAACTAAAGTAAGGTAGATTATAACAATCAACTTAATATCCTTATCTCAGAAAAATGACAGAAACTCAAAACCATCGGACTATGCGAATTGAATGGGATGAGGCAGTCTCACCTGGGATACGACTTAGTAGACATTTACAATTACAGTGCACAATGACCTACATAAACAATACCAGGCGGGATGGCCAAATGATTCAGAGCATCCGTCTCCCGTGTTGGTAGACCGTGGAGTCGTGGGTTCTAACCCATGTCGAGTCAAACCGATGACTAAAAAATTGATACTTGTCGCTTCCTAGCCAGGCGCTCAGCATTATTAGGACATGGCAAGGAGGAATGAGGAAGACCAATGATCCATGATTGAAATTTACCCTGCGTAAACAGCTAATGTACCAACAAAAATACTAAAAAAATACTAATTGACCGACATTGCGCGTTAGTCTTGTCTGTAGTACAAAGTTAGTCTGCACTAATTGGCCTCCTTGGTTGGTTATTGGAGTTTTATGTCCTGGTAACATCTATGGTCATATCAAATGGGTACCGACTACTAACAGTATGCATGCATGGCAACTATCTAGTGCATCCCCACTGGGAAATCATACCGCTGGCACCATGACCCGATATCCCACTCGGTCACATTATCCTGATACTAAGCCAACCAGTCCTTGCCCTATCCTATTAATGCTGAATGCCAAGCTAGGAAGTGACAAGTATAAATTTGATAAGCGAAGTGTTTGACGCGACCAGGCACCGAACTCCCGATCCCCCGCGCTCTAGCGATTCGGCCACCACACCCGATAGTCTCATCTATACAACAAAGTTAGTCTGTACTAACACTAAAGGCCCTGTCACACTATGCCATATTGCGTGAGCTTTTGTCGACATATGCTGTCATACTGCAGAATTTTGAACATGCTAAAAAATACGACTTATGCCAAACTTACCCATAACCTATCTCAGCGTACACCAGTGGGCTTTAACGAATACTACTTATGCCAAACGTTCCCATAACGTACCCATAACTTGTCTAAGCGTACACCAGGATAGACCAGCATAGACAAACATAGACCAGCATACACCAACATACACCAACGTGTTGGCGTAAAATCACATACGTCGGCATACGCTGCCGCCATACAGCATAGTGTGACAGGGCCTTAACAGTTTGAATTGACCTCCATTTTACAATATGGGTCGCGCTTGTGATGACGGTGGAAAGAGAGCTTCTTGTCGGCCTGAGAGAATGAGAGTGGGATCTGTACAATTGTCGTGTGCTGTGGAACCTTTCAACCGCCAGCCTCCCACAACATTCCCGCCCTCTGCGCATGTACCGCATCAATTAATCATTAGGGAATAGAAGACACTTCTTCACACAAAGTCCCCGTGTGTAAAAGAGAGAGAGAGATGGAGAGAGAGAGAGATAGATAGAGAGAGAGAGAGAAGGAGAGAGACAGAGGTTTTGAAACAGTGGCAGTCTTCCCACTCGGTTTAAAGTTGCATAATCCGATGGTTTTGAGTTCGCACCATTTTCTGAGATAAATATATTACTTTATTAGATTGATCGCTATAATTATTTTATTTTAGGTTGAAATAGACGTTGATTTTAAATGGCTAACTTTTGAGTGAGTCCCGACTGAGACTGATTTGAACATAAGCAAACTATTCTCATGTCTTCGCAATTAAATAAACATATATATATATATATATATATATGTATATATATATGTATATATATATAGATTAGTTAGACGAATCTTACCTTGGTATAGATGATGGATAACTATTGTTTTCCCGAGGTATAAGCCTCGGCTAGACGTGGGTGAGGGAGAGATAAGCACATCCGGGTCCAGCAATCTTTACCTACTAATTCAGGATAAAATGATCTCTAATAAATTCTTTAAAAAACTAATGTTTCCTTTATACAAGCAACAGACTAGACGTGGTAGGGTGTGGAGGGTGGGCCCTACCCACGTCTAGCCGAGGCTTATACTTCGGGAAAACAATAGATATCCATCATCTATACCAAGGTAAGATTCGTCTAACTAATCTATTTTACCTCGGTATATAGCCTCAGGCTAGCCGCAGGCTAGGGAGACTTTACGTAATATCATTTTATCCTGATATTTCATTGTTATTGTTATGTTATTCTGATTATTTGTTTGGTATGGAACATTGTTAAAATCACTATTTGTGACTATGCTTATGTTCTCACCTTTTGACCTTTAATGCTGTAGCAGTCGTTGTGCGACACCACTGGGCTTCTCCAGACGCTTGTTATAATGTCTAGCAAACGATCGTTCGGTCTTCCACCCTGCATGCGCTAGGATGCGCTTGACCGAAATTCCTAGGAGGCGTGCTTTTGACACCATGGCTCCTCTCGTTGAGTGTGACGCATATTTGTCCGTATTCACTCCTGCCAGCTTTAGCACATTAATTGTCCAACGGGCGAGTGTGTCCCTTGAAATGCCCTTGTGTGGCTTAATAAAGCTCATCAATAATTGTCTTGAGTTTCTAACTCCTTGTGTCTTGGATATATATGTTCTAATCGCAGAAACTACACACAGTTTTGGATTGTCCTTGAATTGCGTTACATCAATTGATGACAAAGGGTCGCCTATGCGATTAGATTTTAACAATGTTGTTAAATCGAAGGTGGCTTGCCTTCTATCTATTTCCAGTCCATCGAGTGAAAGTGCCACTATAGTTTGGCCTCGATGACCTGTGACTAACAGTAATAAAAGTGCTAACTTAAACCCTAATTGTTTTATGTCTAGAAATCTATTATGTGGCCAATCCTTAAACATTTTGAAGACCAGTGACACATCCCAAAATCGGTCGTATTTTGGTTTAGGTGGGTTTCGTTCATAAATCCCCCTTAGTACCCAGTGTATTACGTGATGTTTACCCATTGTTTCTCCCCCTAACCTGGGGAGAATGATCGATAGAGCACACCTGGCCGCATTAATTGCGCCGTAACCGAGGCCATCTTGTTCTAACATCCTGAAAAATCTGCACACTTGGGCAATGGTTGGATCCATCGGTTTAAACCTTTTGAATAAGACAGTAAACGCCCCATTTTTTCAAATATGTGGTATACATTTTAACTGTTCCTTTTCTCCATGCATGCGACACCAACCGTTCTTGTGTAATTTTGTCTAAACCAAATTGTTCTAGGTATTTATTCAGAAAAGGAATGCAAGCAATGGTGTTGTTGCTACGTTGCCGTGATGTTCCAGAGGGCCTTGGTGAGTTAGATTTCCTTGGGATTTTGGGAATCTTAGGCAGTCGCTGGCTGTCGAGACTATTCCCGCTAGCCACGGTTGTGTGTCCCATTCGGGGACAATCAGAATGGCCTGGGACCGATCCATCTTTATCTTTCGTGCCACTCTGGTAATGAGATTAAAGGGGGGGAAAATGTAATAAAATTCATTTTCCCAAATCAGTGAGAAAGCATCTATGTGCCAAGCAAATGGTTCTGGGTGCCATGACACATATTTGTTAATCTTGAAATTATTTCTTGATGCAAATAAGTCTACCGTAGGTGACCCCCATTGTTGACAAATTGTGTTGAAAATTTTTGTGTTTAATTTCCATTCTAAGTGATCGTGAAAGACTCTGCTCTTTTTGTCAGCCAGGACGTTCTGCGAACATGGGATATGAGATATGGTTAACCATATTTGATGTTGTTGCGCCCAGTTCCAAATACTCTGTGCCAAGTTATTGCATTCTTTTGACTTTGTACCTCCCATATTCCTGACATATGCCATAGCTGTAGTGTTATCTGTCAGAAGTTGAACCGTCTTTTTAGGTATTTTAATTAGACTCAAAAGGCCCAAGTAAATCGCTCTTAATTCAAGAACATTAATATGGTCTGATTTTTCGTTATCTAACCATCTACCCCCTGTGGCTACATCATTTCGATGAGCTCCCCAACCTTGTAATGAAACATCGGTAGTAACTACCGTGTTGGGTTGACCCATTCGAATGGGATTGGGGGAGTTATCAATATTCTCGATCCACCAAAAAATGTCTTTACAGCCGTCTCGGGAAATGTTCATTGGTCTTTCGAAGTTACCTTCTTTGCATGCTAACGCTCTATTCTTGTCTATTTCTAGAGATTTGATATGCGCGGCTCCATAAAGAACAGCTGGTGCATACGAGACCATTATCCCGATAAGGACGGCGACCTGTCTAATCTTTGGCCTGGATATGTCAAGCAGCTGGGAGGCTGTGTCATGAAACTTCTGGAGTTTCTGTTCCGTTAGAGATACGGTCATGGCTTTGGTGTTAATCAGAAACCCTAAGCATTTTAATTCCCTATTCGGGACGAAAACAGATTTCTTGTTATGAATGTAAAATCCTAAATCTGTTAATAAAGCACACAAATCAGTAACTGCCGTTTGGCATTTATCAAAGGATTCTGCCATAATAAATGAATCATCTATGTATGGGAACATTGTGTGTCCTATTCTACCCATGACTGCAAAAACAGGTTTTAACAATTTGGTAAACAGTCGCGGTGCGCAAGCTAGACCATTAGGCATGCATGTAAATTGGAAGAGGGTACCGTTCCAAATAAATCTCAGAAATTTTCTGTGTTCTTTGCAAATGGAGACTGTGTAATATGCATCTCTTAAGTCTACACTGGCGAGCCAGGCTTCCGGCGTAATTAAATCTCTCACCGTTTCTAATGAGAACATTTTAAAATGTTTGTATGTAACCGACTCATTTAATTTGGTTAAGTCCAAAATCATGCGAATTTCACCATTTGGTTTCGGCCTAGAAAACACATTAGAAATAAACTGTCCTTCTGTGTTGTGTACTCGTTCAATAATTCTCTTAGTCTCAAAAAGAGAAACCTGAAAATCAATTTGTAGTTTTTCTTCTGCGTTAAATTTATATGGGAACGGAACTCTTTTCTGTTTTGGTATGTCTGTGAAGGGTATTTGAACCCCTTTTACAATTTCCAAAATTTCGCTATCATTTGTAATATTACACCAGTTGTGTAAACAGTTCAGGATATTTCCTGCCTTAAATGTGCTTACATATGTTTGTGTCTCTTCAGACACCGTATTGAGGGTAGAAGTCTGTGTTGTCGACTCTACTTGGCTCCTGGCCGTGGGAACTGGGGTCTGGGTGTAAACTCCCTTTTGTACCCGCGGTTCTCGTTCCACCCCGTGGTCTGTCCTTCTCCTCTGCCGCGTCCCCTGGGACTGAACCCGAAGGATGGACCTCCACGTCCTGGCCTGCCTCCTCGGCGGAAGCGAAAATCCGAGCGGGGGTGTCGGAATTTGCCGGGGTTGTCGAACTTCTTACCCCTGTCAGTGTTCTTAGCGCTTTTCGTGTCTACCTCCACTGCTTTGAAGAGGTGCGCTAGCTGTCCCCCAAACATTTTGGTTTTGTCCAGCGGCTTACCTAGCACTGGCTTTGGTGGGAGGTAAAGTGTGTATTCTTTACCGTCATTGTCCGTAACTTTCTTAGACCTGGCAACTTCTTTGCCAGCATCTGTGGTCACCGACTTAAAGACGTTCTCGAAACGTCGAAACGTCATAAAGTTCGACGCTGCGGTAAGCAGCGCAATGCCTTTATCCATGGTGCGAGCAAGCGACGAGAATTTATTCTCGGCTTGCATTCTGTTTGCTACCGGAGTTATGGAAGTCAGAGCTCCGAGCACTGCTCTATGGATGGTACACAACGCGTTCTCGTAACGCCGTCTCTCGTCCGAGAGTTGGATACCTGCATCCAATTCCTTGCTGATGGACTCGGGAACGCCTTTGATTCCTGAGATTTGTTCGGTCAGCTTACTGATCACCTCAGCGGGTTTAAATGTGTGGAAATGTCCTTTTAACGTTTCCCTCATCATGGTTGTGGTACGCAACCTCTTTGCTTTCGCCAACGGGCATTTCTTTTTTATTTTTGCCCCTATCCGTGCATAGACACCCGCTCTTTCGGTGTCTGAGTCAGACTCCGTCGAGGACGAGTCATCTGAATCATCAGATGATGAGTCCTTCTTCTTCTTCTGTTTGGTCTTTTTAACCCGGTTCTTGTTGACTTTGGTGAATTCATCACCTGAGCTACTCACGGGTCTCTTGAGCCTCTTGACTTTCAGTTTCGGAACCTCAAATGGTGATTCAGTTTCATCATCCGAAAAGTCTTCCCAGTCGTCGTCTGGGATAGGAGGAGAGGGAACCTGTGTAACGGGTTGCGTATGTTTGTACTTCTCCATAAGCCTGACGATCTTGTCCTCTAGGTCCTCGTCTCCGCTATCCTTATCCGAAGGACCAGCTCCTGGCTGTGGGGACGGTGGCCGCGTCTGTGGCGGCGACGAATCGTACCCTGAGGGCACGCAGCCTTCTGCCGCTGCCGGCGGAACTTTGTTGCGCTTGGTGGCCATCGGTTTCTGTAACAAAAAAGTTACTTAATACCGGTATCGTCTCAACATGGTCACAAAGTGAGCCCCAAAACTGGGTTGAGGTATTATTCGTATGGTATAGAGTAACGTCTTTACACCGTTCTGTATACAGGCGTTAAGCTAATGGTATGCCGTAGGTTTTATCGGTAGTTAAACCAACCAAACGGAGGGGTGGCCATTGGCATGCCCGCTCTCTCTGTTTCGTACACTTCTCCCACCCACGGCATTCTGCGCCAGCAAGTTGAAGAAAATATTATGAAATTCGGAGGCTCGCCTCAAAAAACCGGTCTGGGGAGTCTATAAAACAAACCCAGGATCATCCCCAACAAAACCCTCTTTTAGGGTTCGGAGGAATTTCCTTAGGAGATGCAACTTGGGTTAACATCTCTGCCTGTCTGTATACAGGTTGCGCTATCAAGCGGTATCGGTTTCAGTTCTGTACATAAGCGTTCTAACCTTGTGTTTTTTATAACACCCAAAACATGTCCAAATCGGACCTGAGAAAGTTCTAAGCTTTCATAATTGGATGCTATAAACCATCCTTAAGAAGTTTATCGCGATTTTGCAATACTTACAGTTGGTTAAAGTGTTGTAGTAGTTAAATCCTGCCAGAGCAGCTCAGCGAACGTCCTCCCGCCGTGAGCTGCTTATGCTAATTGCTGGACCCGGATGTGCTTATCTCTCCCTAGCCTGCGGCTAGCCTACGGCTAGCCTGAGGCTATATACCGAGGTAAAATATATATATATATATATATATCTATGTGTATACAGTAAAACCTCTCTAAATCGACCGACCATGGGATCGACTTTAAGTGGTTCACTTACGGAGGTGGTCGGTTTAGGGAGTTAGAATATCCTTACAATGTTATTGTTGGGACCCAAATAAAGCGACCGATATAGGGGAAGGGTCGATCTGTGGAGGTGGTCGGTTAGAGAGGTTTACTGTATATTATTTTATTAATCTACAAAAGGTCATTTAGTCAGAGCAAACGACAGAGATAGTATGAATTGAGAGAGGGTTGATTCAGTAGGGGACGATAGACGACAGACGGGTAATGTCACATCGTTGTATCTCTGTAGCCAATATCAATACTAAACTTATAGCATTGGCTTGGCTTTAACCTTTCCTTGATCACAAACTCACCATGAGACCACTTCTGAAGCAACTGGCCTCCAGAATGAACAAGAGACTTCTTCTAATGAGTAGAATCTCTGGGTTCAACTGGGGAGTCCCAGCTGAAGTGCTCAGTCTGTTCTACAAACAGGCCGTGCAGGCCCTCTACGACTATGCAGCCAACACCGTTTCCTGGATTGGTTACTGCAGAGACAACCGTAGGGCACGCCTCCCTGGGGAATGAAGACGGCCATCCACACCCTCAAACAAACCCACGGGCTGGCACACGCTGATGCCCCTGACCTCCAGGCGAGACCTCCCTGGTATTCTGTGCCTGTAGAGGTCAGGCTCACCAGCCTCTGCTCAAGCAAAGCTAACTACCCGACCATAGTCCTCAGAACCCTGGCACAGGAAACCATTGCCCGGGCCAAAGAGGACTTCCCTCAAGCCACCACGGTTTACACCGATGGCTCGCTCAACCCTGACACAGGCTGAGCCGGGGCTGGACACTTCCTACCAGACGGGCAGGCTTATCAGGGTCACGGACTACTCCTCCACCCTCGATACAGAGCTCGCCGCCATCCACCATGCACTGACTCACCTACGACACTGCAGCTGCAGAGTAGTCACTGACTCACTCAATGCAGTCCGCAAGATCAAGGACCACAGAGCTAACCACTCTCTGCCCACCTTGATCCAGAACACCATCGCCACCAGGCACGAAGCTATCCTCGACAAAGTGCTGGCCTGGGTTCCCTCCCACATAGGACTTTTCGGCAATAACCAGGCCGATTCAGCACCTCTGGAGCTCTGTTGGCCCTGGACCACCCACCCTGCGATGGGGGCCTGGAGGACCAATGTGCCACCCATGGCCCTGCTGCCATTGACACCGGATCCCGCTTTGCTCTCTGGTCGAGCTACAAGACTGTGGGCCCCAAGAACGTATTGCCACCTGCCGGGCCACCACCTCACCACGCCACCACCGCACAAGACGCCATGAAGAGCACCCCCCCTCCCCCCCCAAACCACCCCTAAAGTTGGCCGAAGAAAAAAGAAAGACCCCAAAAAAACAAAACCGCCAAAAACGGCGCCGCTTTTCAATGCTGCAGTTCTGCAGCCAGTGACTGCTAGGTCACAAAACCCCCAATAAGTAATAAGTAAGCTTAACCTTTCCTCCATGACAGGAGAGTCGATTGGTTGGTGGTTTCTTAACGCCGTGTCGTCAACATAGGTCATATTCACAGCGAGAATTGTTTGTTTTTCATTCAATCATCGCTTTTACATATAAGGTAAAAGTCCGACTTTCATCTAACAAATAACCCAGCAACTTCTTCTATTATCGCCCATTGTACATATCCCGTGTACAGTAAAACCTCTCTAAATCGACCATGGGACCGATTTTAAATGGTCCATTTAGGGAAGTGGTCGGTTTAACCGACCACCTCAACATATTGACCACCCCCTATATCAATCGCTTTATTTGGGTCCCAAACGATCACTGTAAAAAAAATATTTAAACTCACTAAACCGACCACCTCCGTAAATGAACCATTTAAAGTCGGTCCCATGGTCGGTCGATTTAGAGAGATTTACTCTAAATAAAAGCTGCAAACTTATTCATGAAAAGACAGAAAACAAAATGGCGCTGAGTGTTGATTTCTGCCGCCAGGTGGCTGCTGTGTTTGTGATGCCCACCTGTTTAGGTACAAAGGAGATCCCCACACAGCTTCACATAGATGCTCAGGAAGATATGGGCCAGAACGAGGGCAGTGAAAGGGGATGCCGGGTTTAAGGTTTGACGCCGGTGTAAGATGAACTATGATCAGAAATATAAGGTGTATGTTGCACTGTGCTACTCTGCCGGTGTCTGGTTTGAATGCCGAAGGGTGCAGAGCGTTCAGGTAGGACCAGTGTAGAATAGTAAATAAACATTGTGCTACTCCACCAGTGCAGGCCCAGTGTAGAATAGTACATAAAGCCTGCGCAACTCCAGCGGAGAGTGAAGAGAGTTCAGGTAGGACCAGTGTAGAATAGTAAATAAACACTGTGCTACTCTACAAGTGTCTGATTTGAATGGCAGAGAGTGCAGAGCTTTCAGGTAGGACCAGTGTAGAATAGTAAATAAACATTGCGCTACTCCACCAGTGTCTGATTTGAATGCCGGAGAGTGCAGAGCATACAGGTAGGACCAGTGTCAAATAGTAAATAAAGACTGCACTACTCCACAATTGTCTGATTTGAATGCCAGAGAGTGCAGAGCATTTAGCTAGGACCAGTGTAGAATAGTACATAAATGCTTCGCTACTCTGCCAGTGTATGATTTGTATGCCGCATAGTGCAGTGTTCACCTTGGACCAGTGTAGAACAGTACATCAAGACTGCGCTACTCCACCAGTGTCTGATTTGAATGCTGGAGAGTGCAGAGCATACAAGTAGGACCAGTGTAGAATAGTAAATAAACATTGTGCTACTCTGCCAGTGTCTGATATGAATGGCGGAGAGTGCAGAGCATTCAGGTAGGACCAGTGTAGAATAGTAAATAAGCATTGCGCTACTCCACCAGTGTCTGATTTGAATGCCAGCTATTGCACAGTGTTCAGCTAGGACCAGTGTAGAATAGTAAATAAACATTGTGCTACTCTGCCAGTGTCTGATTTGAATGCCGGAGAGTGCAGAGTGTTCAGCTTGGATCAGTGTGGAATAGTACCTAAAGCCTGCGCTACTCCACCATTGTCTGATTTGAATACCGGAGAGTGCAGAGAGTTCATGTAGGACCAGTGTAGAATAGTAAATAAACACTGTGCTACTCTGCCAGTGTCTGATTTGTATGCCGGTTAGTGCAAAAAGCTTGGACCAGTGTAGAATAGTACATAAAGACTGTGCCACTCCACCAGTGAAGGACCAGTATAGAATAGTACATAAAGACTGCGCTACTCCACCAGTGTCTGATTTGTATGCCGGAGAGTGCAGAGCATTCACCTTGGACCAGTGTACAGTAGAACAAAAACACTATATATTATGCATGATATATACATATATATATATATATATATATATATATATATATATATATATATTTATAAATATATATATATAAGCATGCACATTAAATATTATGCCTGTTATATATATATATATAAACAGTAGGCGTAATGTTATACATTCCGTCTCTCTACATCATATTGGGCCATTTCCATCAGTAGAAATAAATAACCCCTTAAGTTTATTTGCTGAGGCCCATCTGGCTGAGCAATAACCGCCCTACCAAGAAAAATTGAAACTGGCGCCGATGTGAACCAGACAAGGTCTGACTGGCATATGACAACATGGTGGGGCGCCAGGATAGCGCAGCAGGAACCAGCCCGCAGCAAATATAGCAATAATATATTGTGGGTTAATAATAAAGGCAGCATTAAATGCTAGGATCCTGCAGGATATAGGAATATAGCTCCGCCCCTTTATACTCATAGTAATAAATTATATATCCCATAAATTGGGCTACGACGTAGGAGAATAAGAGACAAGACGAGAAGTGGTGGAAGCCTAGTTTATTTGCTGAGGCCCATCTGGCTGAGCAATAACCGCCAAACCCGGCCGGCTAAACCGGCCCAGGCCCCAACCACTCCTCGTCTCACGCCTCCAGATGAAGACTCGTCGCTACCCCGGAGCTCATTTAATATTCGGGTTGGCGAAGGGGTTTTTAGCTAGGAATACACGGTATCAGACGCCTCAACGAAGTCAAAATACTTTCGTATCTGGACCGATCTCGTGGTGAACGAATTCTTTGAGTAGAAAAACTTCTCAAATCCCCGCTACTCTGCCCTCAGCTCCTCCAGTCCTAGAAAGACAGAACAGCGGAGCGTCGAAGAGGTGTGCACAGCACATAATCCGACCCACATCCACTCCACTAATCCTAGCGGCACTACCCTCTACGTCTAGCCTGCTGAGGGCATCACACACAACATTAACTGTGGTATTTATGTAAGTTGATAAGAATGTAAAGTTCTTCTCGACTGCAAGCCAGAATAATTTTCGCAGCATGGACATAATCCCAACTGATCTGGATCTCCCTGAATTAAGAGCGGATTGGACTACCGCGCTGTCCGTTATAAATATAATCTCGGAATCTTCCCATCCTGATGACCAACGCGTGGCCGCCTCCATCACAGCCCTCATCTCTTTTATGTTTATGTGGTCCCTCCCTGCCTCAGTGGGGAGCACCACACGATGGTGTCCTATCAGCTGTCCTAACACTTCATTGTCCTCTGATTTAAAGGAAGCAGCTAACCAGTCAGTCTCATGCAAAGCACCGATTCCCCAATTCGAAGCGTCACTGTAGACCGCGGTAGTTACCGCAAACTTCCCGAGCATACCCGCCTGACCATTAAATTTTTCAGCGAATGATTCCCACCAGTTGATATCCTCCCTAAATCCGGCATTAAGCCGTGCACGGTAGAATGGCTCGCGCAGGGTGCCTATAAGGTCGTAGACGCGCCTACTAAAAGTTCGCCCACCCCTGATAACTTTGGCGCAGTGTGCGAGGTGTCCGGCGAGTCTCTCAAGTTCCCTACGGGTCGCCTTCCTACGACCCAAGAAGAGCAGGAGGATGTCCCGAAGCTTCTTCAATTTATCGTCAGGGAGAGTAAGTTCCAGCGACTCCGAGTTTACATCGATCCCTAAGAATCTAATTTTCTTAGCTGGTGAGAGCAATTTTTTAAAACTGATAAAAAAAAACAATCTGCGCAATATAGAGAGTACACGTTGTTGCAACCCTGTAGTTTCTTCCTCCGTACTACCCAGAATGCAGAAATCGTCTAGATAGTTAATAATTCTGCAGACCCCCTCTCTGCCTGCGCATCGGACAATGAAGTCTGAAATTCTAGAGAATATATACGGACTAGACGAGAGACCCATACAGAGTCTCCCGTCCATCATATAGGTTCCCACCGAATCACCCTCAAAAACCCAGTAAAGCCCCTGTCTTTTCCTATGTTCTGGTTTAATATGGACAGCGCGGTAAGCATCCTTGATATCGATAGTGGCTAGGTAGTCGCACCTCTCCAGGCATTCTACCACGTCATCCAGCCCACTATATTTAAACTTTGGGGCCACCCCCTTTGTGTAATTGTTGACACTCCCACCTTTTGGTTTACTACAGTCAATGACACTTCTCCCACCGCCATCATCTTTTGGAACGACGAAGATCCCATGTATACAGGCCGGAGGACTATCGACTTTCCTTAGGACTCCCTCCTCTAACTCCGCTGCTAGCCGGGTCTCTATTATATTTCTCTCCCATCTAGATTTCTTTCTCTCCCGCTGACAGCCATACGTTACATCACAATTGTCATCAATAACATGGAACCCAAAGACTGTGCCCTGAAGGAGAAACATAGGATCTATATCAGTGTCCCCCCGACAAAATGCTTCTGCAAACAAACGACAAGGTTTTAGTTGACATGGCATAGAAAACAATTCGTAAACGCATGCACAAGTGCCATTCAGACAGTCATTGTCCACCCGAAAAGTCACGTAATTACTGTTTGTGTTCTCCCTTACTGACACGCCCCAGCGTTTATCGCTATCACAATGCACTCTTAATAGGTCCTCGTAGCCTGCCCGTGCTATCGCGGCAGACACTCCGGTCAGCTGTTCACACAATCCAGGTTTGTTTTTTACGGGTGGGTGTTCCAATCCCTGTGGTGTCACCCGAGATACTCCCTGGTAGGCCTCGTCCTCCAATTGCACATCCCCACCCTGTATCTCACTGCTGCTCCTCCCTGCGCATTGCTCCAATGTAGGGTAAATATTCCCCTGACCTATCTCCCGCGTTGTGACTGGTTGCATGTTCCTTCTCCCATTCGCGCGTTGTGAGCTGTTGTCAATGGTTGACGTGTACAATATTGCCTGATGTTGATCAACATCCCATATTGAAGCTCCCGTAGTCTCCACCTGCCTCACTAGTTGTGGCGTGCTCCCCACACCAACAGGACCCTGTCCACTCGTGACGACTGTTGGGTCGGACACGGGTGTGCGATCAGGCAGGTGCTCCAATGTTCCAGTAGGTCAGTCCTTACAAGTGACTCTCTTGTGGCCCCTCGCGCCACACTTTGAACACTTGTGTTCATACCTGCACTCCGTCTCCTTCCTGCTGCAGCCCCGCTCGCTGTTCCAGGCATAGCAAGCCGTGTTCGGCTTGCTACCTCGACTGCCTTGCTTCCCCTCGCTGTAATTCCGAAGAACTGGCTGCTTCTTTTTTATATTGTCCGGGCCATAATGAAGCACGCTTTTTCCCGTATGGGCGCTGGAGAATGCCTCAAACCCCCGTTTCACACCGCCCACTTACGGATGCACAAGTCATAGTCCGCATGCGCCCTATCTTGATATTCACCATAGCGGGCGTGGTGTGAGAGGAAATATATGTGTTCCCACATTGCCCGGTGGTCCTGGATAGACATCTCCGGGATTTCTAACACCCAGGCAGCGGTAGCGCAGATAATTTCTTCACAGTTCAGTTTCTTAACATCTTTTTTTGACTCGACATGTCGCTTCAGGGACCACTTACTTCTAAGTTTTCGATCCAGACTATCCACCGACGAACTGCTGGACGAATGTCGATGTCGGTGCCGCCGCTCCCTCGATCTATTCCTTGAGCGTCCGTAGTTTGAATAGCCTGACTCCGTCGTACCGGCGGCCAACGGTTGGTCGTTGGCCGGCATCTTGCATCTTGCCCCAACCGGGCTATCTTCCCGACGTTGAGGCGAATTTGTCGCCGCCTTTTCACCGCGCCTCCTTTTCGTCTCCCGTGCCGCTAGGAGACGGTCCCGTTCATCTGTTAGCTCCCTTAGCTCATCCTCCATTTTTAGTTCTTCCAACTCTCGCCGCACCGAGTCTCGTTGTTCCTCCAGAGTCAACTTGTCCGAAGCAGGTTCCGGCTCTGGCTCCCCCGTCGCCGACCTTGACATCTTAGCGGCACTGCTTCGTGTAGTTCTGCGCGTTGGTTCCGCTGTCCTCTCCTTCTTACTGCAGTAGCCTACTTCGACTCCGTCGTGACTCGAACCACACACTGCGCAGAAGTCTATAGTCATAGTCCCTTTAATCGATCGGGCTTCTTTCTATAACTTTCTATGTATAGTTGCAGAGCACAAACTGTGTGCTAATGGTATCGCATTCCCACGCGCTGATGTTCGGCACACATGGGTCTCACTTGATCTTGACTCTTGGCGCTGCGCTTTTTCAGCTAGGCTATGGCAGCCAAAAGTACCAGGTGTGTTATATCTTGACCCATGGTCTTCATTTACAGTACCATGGCCCACATATTGCAGACAGCTGTTTCTTACTGTAAAGCCTCTAATCAGTTAGTGTAAAATCGACCTAAACACTGATGTTAGATTACTTCAGTATTTTTACCTTTAATGTCAATGCAGCATAAGATTTGCTATTTTATTTATTTGTTTATTTATTTATTTATTTATTTCTATATTTTTTCCACAAGTCTGTAGAAATATAGTCGATCGATTTTATAGTCGACGATCGATACGACCCTCCTCCCCTCCAACGCTTGCATTCCGTCGAGTTAGCGACTACACCCGAACCGCCGATCGACACAATGACATCGACACGCATGAAGTAATTTTCTCTCTAGCGTCGAAAATTCAAAATGTTTTCACGATACCGTCAGATTTGTCTGTCGTTCCTCCATGGACATTGAAATCGACTCAGAAGCCCGTCATTGGCGATCGCTACAAGGCGGTCAGATTGAATGAAATCGACACACGTGAAGTATTTTTCTAACGGTCGAGATTCAAATTAGCTTTACGGTATCTTCAGTTTTTGCGATCGTTCCGTACTGCGGTTGGTCGACATCGATACCAAACCAACTCTTGCTGATCGACACACACAGAACTCGACACAGATGAAATAATATTCTCATAGTCGAGAAATGAAAACGTTTTTACGATACCGTCCCCCGTGTCGACTCTTCCGCGATTTGGCGAGTTGAAATCGACATCACGTAGTCGAATCGATAGTACGTCGATCGTTCCTCCACTAGTAGTCCTTCTTTGTAGTCGTCACTATATCAGAGAACAATATAGCAGAAAACACAGGTAGCTCGTTGACTGTGTCTGCGAAGTTGACTAATTTTAAGGCCAATGAGGCCGTCTATAGAAAGCATACGTGTATATATATATATATATACATACAAGTCAAGTACCTTTAACTGGCGCCGATGTGAACCAGACAAGGTCTGACTGGCATATGACAACATGGTGGGGCGCCAGGATAGCGCAGCAGGAACCAGCCCGCAGCGAATATAGCAATAATATATTGTGGGTTAATAATAAAGGCAGCATTAAATGCTAGGATCCTGCAGGATATAGGAATATAGCTCCGCCCCTTTATACTCATAGTAATAAATTATATATCCCATATATAAACAGTAGGCGTAAGGTTATACATTCCGTCTCTCTACATCATATTGGGCCTATTTCCATCAGTAGGCATAAATAACCCCTACCCATATATGAATACCCATACTGACGACAGTAAAATCTGACAATTTGAGCAGGTCTAGAGGCGGTAGTGACCAGACACTGCTGGTATCAGGGTGACCAGGAGACACTCACATGTGGCGCCATAGTGGCAGAAGCAGGAACTAACTCCTATGACAGTAGGATAGTACACTATTAGTAGCTAATAACTAATATATAGAATAGAACTGATAAGTGGTAGTGTCCTTGTTTATATTCCCATAATAGATTACAGAGCACATATATGTATATTTGTGTGTCAGTAGGCACAATAAATAATTATAAATATTGATATATCTGTGATTTATAACGCATTATACGAGTATAAATGCAAGGGTAAGATGTACAGCCTATATTTCCTCTGTGCGCAATGGTGGAGTACCCCCCCCCCCCTCACCCCACATATTGGGTAAATCTGCCGGGAGGGTGCCCCCCTCGCGTCACACACTGGAGGACATTTATATTCACAGTAAAACCTCTCTAACTGACCACCTCCACAGATCGGCCACTCCCCTATATCGATTGCTTTATTTGGGTCCCAACAGTACTATTGTAAGTTTAGTTGGGTCCCAACAGTACTATTGTAAGGGTATTCTAACTCCCTAATCAGACCACCTCCCTAAATGGACCACGTTAAGTCGGTCCAATGGTCGGTCGATTTAGAGAGGTTTTACTGTATCTGTAAATATATATAGAGAGATTTTATGTATATATATATGTTACTCGTATTCTTAGCTAACAACAAAAACATGGCAATAGATAGGAACAAGGTGTGGAATAGGTGTCATAGTAACCTTTTATTATTGTACCAATTATAGAGCAACCGGCAGGCAATGGATAGTAACTTTCCTCCACGCCCCTCCCCCCACCCCCACACAGACTTCCCCCACCAGCCCCGCCAGCTATATCGGGGTTTCAATAAGGAACCTCGACAGTTTTCCAGCTAAATTTTACCACATTGAAAACATAACTTGAAAACCCCAATTTGTTTTACAGTTCGCCCCCCAGCCCCGCCTCACCTTCTCCTCCCCCCGCCTCCCCCGCCCCCCCCCCCGCTTCCTCCCCTCTTCTTCTCCTACCCCGCCTCCCCCCGCCTCCCCCGCCTCCCCCGGCCTCTCCTCCTCCGCCCAACCTCATCCCCCGCCTCTTCCCGCCTCCCCCTCCTCCTCCCGCCGCCTCCCCCAGCCTCTCCTCCTCCGCCAACTTCCCCCTCCCCTCCTCTTCTCCTCCCCCCGCCTCCACCTCCTCTCCCCCCCCCCCCCCCGCCTCTCCCGCCTCTCCTCCCCCCGCCTCCCCCGCCCTCTCGAACTCCCCCAACTCCCCCTGCCACCCCTACCTCCCCCGCCACCTCCCCCTCCTCTTCTCCTCCCCCCCCCCGCCTCTACCGCCCTCTACTCCCCCCGACTCCCCCCGCCCTCTCGAACTCCCTCAACTCCCCCTGCCACCCCTACCTGCACAGCCACCTTCCCCTCCTCTTCTCTCCCCCCCCCCCCCCCCGCCTCTCCCGCCTCTCCTCCCCCCGCCTCCCCCGCCCTCTCGAACTCCCCCAACTCCCCCTGCCACCCTACCTGCCCCGCCACCTTCCCCTCCTCTTCTCTCCCCCCCCCCCCCCCGCCTCTCCCGCCTCTCCTCCCCCCGCCTCCCCCGCCCTTTCGAACTCCACCAACTGCCCCTGCCACCACCCCGCCACCCCTCCTTATTTACAGGCAGTGTTTTAGCCGTGAGCCATGACAGATTGCCTTCCACCACGTGCGAAACTCTCACTCTTTCACTATCTGTATTCTCTCAGCATCTCTACTCTCTCACTCGCTCACTCTCTCAGCTGGTCTGTAGAGCCTCTTATAGTTGACTAGATAAATTATATTACTTACTGTAGTGGTCTGCACTGCCCTTTCAGGCAAGGACCCGCATAGACAGGTAGGCATGGGTAGTATGGTGATATCAGGTAGCTTAGGTAGTGTAATGGTTAGCACACTGGCCCGGAGTGCAAAGAGATGTGGCTTTGAGTCCCGCTCTAGTCGCAATATTTCCCGTTTTCATCACCCCCACGACATTACTAATAAAACCTTTAATTGTTTTGTGAGGAATTTTATTTCCCTTGGCCACAAATATATAACTGAGAGCTTTTAAATTTAAATAGTGTCTATTGAGACATACTTGATTGTATGCTTTTACATGTAAAAGTGGCGGTTTGAATTTTTGTTTAAACAACAGTTCTGGCCGTGAATATAGCCTATGCTGCCGATACGGCATAAAGCAACCACCAATAAATCAATCGATCAGCAATCAATCAGCAATCAACCTCTTACTGTCTCCCTCTCACTCTGCCTCTGACCCTGCCTGATAATGTCTCTCAACAGCTCCCTCTCTCACTCTCTTAGTCTCTCTCACTCTCACTCTCTCACCCTCTCACTCTCTCAATATCTCACCATCTCAATCTCTCACCATCTCAATCTCTGACTCTCTGACCCTCTCACTTTCTCACCATCTCAACTTCTCTCATCCTATTACTCTTCCTCACTCTCCCTCACTCTCCCCCCCCCCCCCTCCCACTTTCCCCCCTCTTACCCTCACCGTCTCATTTTCTCATTCTCTCACTCTCTCAACCTCACAGTCTGAGTCTCTCATGCTATCACTCTCATGCTATCACTCTCACTCTCTCACTCTATCACTCCCAGTCCCTTGCTCTCTCACTCTCTACTCTCTCAGTAAAAAAAAAGTTTGCTTTATTTAACGACGCCTCTAGAGCACAACACATTTTTATCATCGGCTATTAGACGTCAAACATATGGTCATTCTGACATATTTCATTGAAGGAAACTTGCTGCCGCCACATAGTCCACTCTTTCCGATAAGCAGCAAGGGGTCTTTTATATGCACTTTCCCACAGACAGGACACCACATACCACAGCCTTTTATGAACCAGTTGTGGACCACTGGTTGGAATGGAAAATAGCCCAAACTGCAAATGCGTCCACTGAGAGAGATCGATCGGATGACTGACAGTGACACCTTCACAGCTGTACACTCTACCGCCTGAGCTACAGCCCACTCCCACTCTCTCACTCAGATCCGTAAATAAAATATTCCGATATTCGGTATAGGGGGGAATGCAAATGTTCTATTACTGATTGGTGTACGTGACCAGGCGCATGTATGTATATATATATGTATGGGTTGGTGGTGCCTGAGTGGGATTTAAATAGAAATAGTGGTGCTAACAGGTGTGGGTGTGAGTGCACTCAGGGCCTACCCGCTCTGCTGGGATAGGGATCACCACACTCAAAGGTCAAGGTTGGTGGTGGCCATGGGGCCATACAGCTTGTGGTGGTGGGCAGACCACCGGTATCCATGGGGACCAGGAATGCTGGATTCCTATTGCTAGGGCCAAGAATCCTTGTTTCCCATTGGGGTAAAGGGGTGGGGTGATACTCTACAATGAACCCATGTAACCGTATAAATAATAAACCAGAGGGCTGGACTCGCTCTTCTTCTTTATACTTTATACTCTTCCTTTCTCTTTGGCTGTATTGATTTCACCATAGCCTGCCTACACAGCCACAGATTCGAGCCTTGGCCTTTGCATAATTGCAGACCACGACAAGTGGATTAGTCGATCAGATTTTACATAATTGGAGACCACGACGTGTAGATTAGTCGATTAGACTTTACACATAGTTGGGAGTGTCAGTGGGTACCATGGCAATGCACCTTTTGTCAACAATTCAGGCATCTGGCATAGTTTAAAGCTGCATAGTCCAATGACCACATCACATTTTCGAAACCAAAGCATTTATTTAAAGTTTATCCCACATATTTCCATTATTAACTTGCTAAATATTTATTGCCACAGAAAAGGAATTGAAGTCAATTATTTACTAGAGCCTGCCACTGGTGAAAACTATAGTGTACAGCATATTGAGGTACCGTAAAACCTCTCTAAATCGACCGACCATGGGACTGACTTTAAGTGGTCCATTTAGGGAGGCGGTTGGCTTAGGGTTTGTATGGGGAATGGGACGTAGCTCAGGTGGTAGAGTGTCCACCTGTGAAGGTGTGGCTCATCCGATTGATCTTGGTCAGTGGACCCATTTGCAGTTTGGGCTATTTTCGATTCCAACCAGTGGTCCACAAATGCTTCATTAAAGACTGTGGTATGTGTTGTCTTGTCTGTGGGAAAGTGTATATAAAAGACCCCTTGATGCTTATCAGAAAGAGTACCCTATGTGGTGGCCGCGGGCTTCCTTCAAACAAATGTCAGAATGACCATATGTTTGACATCCAATTGCCTATGATATGAAAATCAATGCGCTCTAGAGGCGTCGTTAAATAAAACAAGCGAGTGACAGTATGTGCGGCACAGGTAAGGGTTGGGGGTGGTGGCGCCACCTGTCCAAACTGTGAAAAGGGGTCACCCATAAAGTAGTACACAACATATGGGTGATCAATATAGGGAATCTTCCCTCCTGCGGCTTTATACTAGCATAAGTCTTATACATCACATATATGCATATTATATGTAGCACTCTCTGCAGATATAGGGTGGAGGATGTGTTTCTCAGATTCTTCTGGTTAATTAAAGATTGAACTGTTGGTGGAGCCTCCCACCCAGTCCCCCCTACTTCCCCCACCCCCTCCTCCCGCAGGCTCACATCTGGGTTTTGGCGTCAACATGTTTCAAGTGTCCCAGATAATTAAACGATGACTTTACAGCTTAGTACGTGCTGCAACACGAGTTAGGGTCACCTTGCAATGTTCTACTTATAGATAACAGGGCTGTGGGGAGTGGAGGAGTGTTGGGGCACACAACAAAGAGGCTGCATCTGCCACAGCTCGGCTCTACAACATAAAAAATGTATGTTAGATGGAGAGAGTTGAGGGTGGTGAGGGGGGGGGGGGGAGAAGAAGACTAGTTACTGTCTAATTTAATGTTACATGTCGTGAGCATGTAGCATGTGAACTTGGGCTCGCGTTGGCCATTCAAAAAAAATAATATAGGTCGACTCTCAGAGATAGCGAAGCCCGCCGTACATGGCGCGATAATTTGAGGTGAATGCCCGCCGTACATTGCGCGATAATTTGAGTTGAGCGCTGCGGTTAATCGGGAATGGGGAATCATTTCAATTTGTGAGCATGCACCTTGTGAACTTAGCCCATTCCATACAAATAGGTCGACTCTAGGACAGATAGGGAAGGCCGCCGTATATTGCGCGATAATGTGCGCTAAATCTTGCGATTAATCGGGAATAGGGAACAATTTCAATTTGTGAGCATGCAGCTTGTGAACTTAGACCATTCCATACAAATAGGTCGACTCTAGAACAGATAGGGAAGGCCGCCGTACATTGCGTGTTAATGTGCGCTAAATCTTGCAATTAATCGGGAATGGGGAACAATTTCAATTTGTGAGCATGCAGCTTGTGAACTTAGACCATTCCATACAAATAGGTCGACTCTAGAACAGATAGGGAAGGCCGCCGTACATTGCGTGTTAATGTGCGCTAAATCTTGCAATTAATCGTGAATGGGGAACAATTTCAATTTGTGAGCATGCAGCTTGTGAACTTAGACCATTCCATACAAATAGGTCGACTCTAAGACAGATAGGGAAGGCCGCCGTAAATTGCGCGCTAATGTGCGCTAAATCGTGCGATTAATCGGGAATGGGGAACAATTTCAATTTGTGAGCATGTAGCTTGCGAACGTGGGCTCTCCTGTAGGTCATTCCATCCAAATATAGGACATGGGTAAGCCCGCCGGACATGGTGCGATAATCTGCACTGACTCGGGAATGTGGAACTATTTGAATGTCAGACCGTATGCGCTGTATCATTGAACATGTGACAAAAACGCAGGGCAGCCTGGAACTCAGCCGACTCAGATATATGGATATACCCAAAATACCCATCTCCTTCCTACTAGTCCTAGTTAGTGTAATGGCCCATGGCCCTCCGACTCCCACACTGCCACGCACACACGGAAGAACGCCAAGATTCAATGTCAGTACGCTTCAACTTGGTTTATTGAACCAATCTGTTCTCCGCGGCGTCAACAGTCAACTGACCCGCCCCCTGACTCGCCAGATCCCACATCGACTCTATAGGTTGGGTGACGCAGTAGAGGGCAGCCCAGTCGGGGTCTGCCCTGTGGCTAGCCTGCCGCCACCTAGCGCAGTTCAGTGTAACTGTGTAGTTGCACGGCGTAGTCTCTGCCGCTACCGCGTGGTAGTAGGGCTCATGTACAGACTACTACACTAGCATCAGCATAGCAAATGGCATGCCTTTTTTGTGGGGGTTTTTGTGATGAATTTCTTTACCTTGCTCATAATGGATCAGTGTGTTAACATTTGTTTTCACCGCTGGGCGGCACTAATCCAATTTTATTTAAATCTTTTGAATTTTGTCTTAGTAATAATTTTGGTTTTCTTGCTTCTCATGTATGGCTTGTAACTGCTTGTAGATTGCAAACAGTCCTAAATCCAACTTTTACTATACTTTGTTAGTCCATTTAAACATAATTAGTTTTTTTAGGTTACATTATTTCTGTAATAGTTTCTTAAACAGTGCTGCATTTACTGCATTTCGTGTTGCAGCTGGCAGTTTATTCCAAATATTGGCAACTCATGTTATCTAAACTGCGATCATATACACTGCATTTTGATTTTACCATTGCTAGTAACGGGCCGTTGTTGTTTCTTGTGCACCTTGTTTTAAACCTCCTGGTTTTTTTTTATTCGAGATTTGTTGTATGCATACACTTTTAAGTTTTAGGTGATCCTGTTGCCTGTTTGGGAGGAATCTTACTTGTAGACTGTAGAGGTACTGAGAGCAACATGGGGCTGTACTTACCCAGCATCGGGCGAGTAGATCAGATTGTCGGCTACTTAGATAATAAGGTCACTCACCTGGAAAATATCAAAGCACATTTGTTAAATCAAACAATTTAAGTACAGGATAGGTTGGATTCAAACGCAGTCAATAGAGGGATAGATGGTTAAGTGACGTAATAAAAGCGTGATAATTTGCCATTTTGAAAGTGTGTCTACTCACGTACTCCTTATTAACTTGTGAGCAGGTCGTTTCCACAATCGTCTAGTTCTTTTTTATTAATAACAAATCCCAAATGCAGTGAATGGTAACAGGTAGCCAGAAATGGTAATGGTAACAGGAAACAATGCGTAATAATGATACTGTTAACAGTGCCGTCTTATCGTATAGGCAGTTCAACCACACATAGTACTAGCAAGGATTTTATGTTGTACCTATCATCGCTCATTGTCACGCTTCCTATATCGGGTCCATATTTTTATATTGCACACTGGAAGAGCCTCAAACGCCCTCGCTTTGCCATCCTGATATATAAAATCCTTGATTCAACCAGGACAGCCTACTATTACATAATCAGATGGTTTTTAATTTCTACTATAGTTCTTAATTCCTGAATATATTTTTCTGGTGGTTTTTTTGTAAATAATTTATTCATCTCAATTGTTCTCTTCTCAGCTCCAAGACACATGCCATGCGTTCTATATTGTTAGGTCTATATCATATTGGATCACAAGCCACATAAATTATAGAACATTAAATAGGAAGTGGATACAGTATGATAGTCTCTATGGAATCAGATGGTGTTTAGAAGGAGTGGGATATAGCTCAGGCTAGTAGGTGACATGCGCTGTGTGGTGCATTACGGACACACTGTAGGTCTGTAAGGTCATTGCAGTCCAGATGTTGGAGAACTCCAACTAGGGGCATGTACTGTGTGGTGCATAACGGACTCACTGTAGGTCTATAAGGACATTGCAGTACAGATGTTGGGGCACTCCAACTAGGGGCATGCACTGTGTGGTGCATAACGGACACACTGGAGGTGTGTAAGGACATTGCAGTATAGATGTCAGGGCACTCCAACTAGGGGCATGTATTGTGTGGTGCATAACGCACCCACTGTAGGTATGTAAGGATATTGCAGTACAGATGTCAGGGCCTATATATATGTGTCCGGGTTAGCGGTCGTAACCCTGCGTTGTGCGGATTTCCCGGGTTATAGGCGAAAACTGCGTATGTATGTGTCCGGGTTAAACTAACTCGGCGAGCATAAAGTCGCCTGCACTAACCCCATGCGAAAGGAGGGTTAAAGGTGGGGTTAGGCGCCGATTATGGCGAAATCTATTGAATGCGATCATATTTAACAGAATTACATACGCAATAAGAGAAATTTTATCAATTTAACCCTAAATTCGAACCGTTATTAATGCTACCGCCGCAATCTAACAAACGCCGAACCTAAAGGTAAAGAAAGATGGTAGATGAAATTGAATGCAGGCTGGGAAGGGGCACGCACTTTGCCCACCTAAACTGCCAGAGTGCATCCAATAAAATAGACACAATAAAAATGCACCTAAAAAATGAAAATCTTGATGTTTTAACACTGTCAGAAACATGGTTCACTGAGAGACATCAAAACAACACCCTCAACATAGAAGGATATAGGCTTGTACGTAATGACAGACAGCAAATTAACATAGCAAACCTAACAAAAAAAGGTGGAGGGGTTGCAATCTACTGCAAAACCTAAAAAAATCTAGACACGGAGGCCCTAAAAATAGCAAACAACTCAAATGAACACCTGGAGCTACTATGGTGCCTAATAAAAAATGAGAAGCAGGCTAACATAGCCATAGCAAACCTCTACAGACCACCATCCGGGGATATTGAAACATTCCTTCAAACTCTAGAGAAAAGTATAAATACAGTGAGAAAACTAACAAATGCAGAAATCTTTGTGCTAGGGGACTTCAACATAAACTACAGTAGCAACGACAAAAATAAACTAATGCTACAAACCACTATCAAAATCCTAGGGCTACAGCAACTTATTACAGACAGCACAAGACTAGGAAACAATAGCTCAACAATTGACCTAATACTAACCAACTCAAACCATGCCACAAAATGGGGCACTAGAAGCTGGGGTACAAGTGACCATGAGCTAATATATGTAACGAGGAAAAAACTCAAAAGCACAAGCCAATATATATATATAAGATGGGCAGATCCCTAAAAAACTACT
>CM059195.1:55505522-55696962 GCA_030323885.1 Branchipolynoe longqiensis
AGGCAGGGGACAGGCGCCGTCACGTCTGTGCCTACTGTGCCAACGTGCGGCGCATCCTAACTATGCACAGCGAGGCCAGCTGCATAACAAAGCAAGCCCGTGAGCGCCAGACCCCCCCCACCCTTCCCGGCGCCTCACCCTCACCAC
Organism: Branchipolynoe longqiensis; assembly: GCA_030323885.1. Lineage (NCBI taxonomy): Eukaryota > Metazoa > Annelida > Polychaeta > Phyllodocida > Polynoidae > Branchipolynoe > Branchipolynoe longqiensis. Next base: position 55,505,670 of record CM059195.1, read on the forward strand.
TGCCGACAGCCCCACGACTTCCACCGACAACCTCCCAGCGACCACCGATCGCAGCACCATCACCTCGGACCTCACGCCTCAGACCACAGCCCAGCCTCAGACCACAGCCCAGCCCAGCCTCACGAGGAACCCTCTGCCGACATCACAGCCGCCGACCCTCACGGCACCGCCTTCACCGACCCGACCCCGACCGCCACCCCGCCCAGCCCTGACGACTTCGCTGCCCCCCTGCTCGACCCTCGTCGGACCTCCTCACCGGATCTCGCCAAGGAGCGGGCCTCTTCCTTCTTTGGCCGCCCGCTCCCTGTCGACGCAGGCCCCGGACACTCGCCGCCCCCTTGACCCGCGCTCCCTCACTGCGCTGCTGCGGGGGCCCTGCAGGCCCAAGGGGTGCCGGCGCCCGAGGCCTTTCACCCTCCACAGTCTCCGCCGAGGCGCCGCCCAGGCCTGCCAGCGCGCCGGGGTGCCCCTCCCGAGATTACGGCGCATGGCACTTGGACCCCCGAGGCGGTCCACGCCTACGCGCCCCACCTCGCCCCCTCGGGCGCGCCTCGAGCCCTCTCCGCCGCTTTGGTGGAGGGCTCCTCGGCACCCCCTCACTGACCACCCCAGACATCTGACTCTGCCTGAACTCTCCTATTTCTCTTGTACATTTCCCTGTTGCTCCTCATGAGCCCTATCTTCCATTGCTCCTTATGAGCCCCTTTTTATTGTTATTATCATTGCATTGCTCCTCATGAGCCTGTCTCTTCCTCTGTATACTCTGTTTAGGCGTCGAATAAACGCCTTTCTTTCCACCCCCGCCTTGCTTTCTTCCTTTTCGCGCATCGGTCGTAATGCAAAGCATTACGTTTGATGCGAGGAAAGGAAGAGACCCTCCCCCGCCCCGGGCTGTCGCGCTGCGCTGACACCTCACCCGACGCCGCCGCGCGCCGCTCCCTCCCCCGCCCCCCTGTCGCGCAGCATTCGCGCCTCACCCGACGCCCGCTGCTCACCGCCTCTCGCCCTCCCCCGGGCCGGCAGCATTCACACCTCACCTGCTGTCGCCCGTCCCCCTCCCCTTATAAGGCCGCCCGTCGGCCTCCCTCAGGCACTCGCCCTCCTGCCGCCTTCCAGCTCTCTCCCTCTTTTCTCCACCCACCCACCCATCTCTTTCTCTTATGTCTTCTCTTTCAGCGGTGGAGGGCTCCTCGGCACCCCCTCACTGACCACCCCAGACATCTGACTCTGCCTGAACTCTCCTATTTCTCTTGTACATTTCCCTGTTGCTCCTCATGAGCCCTATCTTCCATTGCTCCTTATGAGCCCCTTTTTATTGTTATTATCATTGCATTGCTCCTCATGAGCCTGTCTTTTCCTCTGTATACTCTGTTGAGGCGTCGAATAAACGCCTTTCTGTCCATCCCCGCCTTGCTTTCTTCCTTTTCGCGCATCATTTATAGGTTTAAATCTGGGTAGCAGTCAGGTGACCTTAGCTAGTAGCCGGCAGCCCATTGGCTACAGAGTACCAATGCAGCCGGCTACCAGTCAGGCGACCTAGTTAGCTGGTTCCCGGCAGCCTATTGGCTGCATAGCACTAAATAAAAATCACCCCAAAATTCCCAAATATTTTACAACTGGTTGGAATGGAAAATAAACCAAACTGCAAATGTGTCCACTGCGCAGGATCGATCGGATGACCCACACCTTCACAGGTGGACACTCTACCGCCCCAGCTATGTCCTGCTCCATACAGGGTATAAATGCCAAGCCTTGATGATACACTCGGGAGGAAAACCTTAAATTTAAAACCAAAAACTAATGACCACTAACACAAGAAGGAGGCAGGTCAGGGAAAGTACCTATTGGTAACCAAGCAACTAACCAATTGTAGAACTAACAAACTCACAGAGGGAAGGGAGATGTGGGAGAATGCTTACAACGAGAGAAAGAATGCATGCAGTAGATATCTACACAACAACTGAAGGTGACAAAACAAAGGGAACCACGTTAGAGACAACAATAACTATTTGACATGCTACCCCCCCCCCCCAAAAGGCTTAATCATTAAAGCTTCATAATCTGATGAAAACATCAAATTTTCAAAACCAAAACAATTCCCTAGATTTTATTCTACATATCTAATTTAGATAGTGGCGTACTTTAAACAATTTGTCGGAACATAGAAGGGAACACTGAATCAATTTAATTAGTAAAAACCTGTTACTGCAGAAGGCTCCAGTGTCAGAGTTTTAGTCTAATTGCCAAAAGTAATTTTAAATGATTGCACTTCAAATATTTCAAAAGTTGCCATTTAAAATAAAAGTTACTTCAAACTAAAATGAGGTTGATTATAAGGATCAAGTTAAAATATTTATCTCAGAAATTGACAGACACTCAAAACCATCGGACTATGCAACTTTAACAATTTAACATGAAAAACCAAATATGTTGTACACAGTTTCTGACCGTGACCCATTTACCCAAATATATGTGCATGATAAGCTGTATTCACACGTGGAAGTTAAATCGATTCATATAAATCGACTTGCCTAGTTCGACTCACATTTGCCGTGTGAATGCGCGGCTGAGGCGTTTTAGGGCTGAATCGATTCATATGAATCGTTTAATGTAAAACGCTTCGCAAGGTGGTCTACAGGAACCGATCTACGCTGAATCGTTTTATTTATGACATCACATGCATGCGCAGTCGAGGGAAACGTGACAGTTGAGACCTGAGTCTGTTGACTTTCCGGTAAATTTGCTTTATGAACCTGCTAGAGGTGCACATATTTTTTTTTCATCATTTATTTTTAGGGTTTCACTGCCCAGCAGAAGTTTTGACTGTTCCAAACCAATACGATTCAGTCCATACCTATCTAGGTCGAACCCACACTCTCTCGGCCGACGTCGACGAACCCAAACTGGCACTGGTTAGTCTGGACTTGCTCATGCACAGATATCCACTTCCGCCTTAAACCGATTCAAAGCACTGCCCGTGTGAACGCGAAACACTTTCAAACTCGGTCCGTGTGAACGCGCATCTAAATCGATTCATATGATTCGCCTTGTCTAAATCGCTTTAAACTTTTCCCGTGTGAACACGGCTTTAGTGTTAGTCTCTGAAAGGACATGGGGTAGTGTCATGAGAGTGCAGAGACCAAGGTAAAAACCAGTCATGCATGGTCACTTACACCTGATACAGTTCCCCACCCCATTTTCTGGGTATGTGTGTGTGTGGGTGGGTGTGTGTGTGGGGGGTGAGGTTATTATCGTTGCGTTACAACTCCCATCTCAGTCTACTGACCCTATTCCAGTCCATGTGTGTAATAGTTTGTTTGTTGTTGTTTTACGCCCTAGCAACATCTAAAGTCATATGAGGATGGGTACCGACTTGTGACAGTGTGCACTCATGGCGACTTTATAGTGCTTCTCCACTGAAAGACCAGGCCGCCAGCACCATGACCTGATATCCCACTCAGTCACATTATCCTGACACTGAGCCAACCAGTCCTTGCCCTATCCTAATAATGCTGAGCGCCTGGCTAGGAAGCGACAAGTATCAATGTGCTAGGAAGGGACAAGTATCAAATGGCGCCCCCTAGCAGGTTCCAGTAGAACCAATGACGAATTTCTGCGAAAATGCTGATATGGAGGGGGGAGTAGCCCCCCCCCCCCCCGGAAGTCTGGCTTCAACTGTCCTTATTGTGACTGTTATCGTCCATGCCCAATTATTTCTTGTTTGTTTTATGTTCTAGCAACATTTAAGGTCAGATAAGAATGGAATTCAAACTAACCAATTTGCGTCATATATATATATATTGGCATTTTGTGGAGTTTATCGGTGAATATCATTTATCGTAGAATATTATTTTGTTTATAAGGGGTCAGTGGGAAGACAACCATTAATGGTTACACTGTTCCTGGAATTTGTGGAATAATGTATAGAAATTGTGAATAAAAAATGTCTAAATGTCCACGAAATTGCGGAGATCTTTCATAGTCATTGGACTCAGTTGCTGGGCAACATTAATGAAGTTCTCAGTGATTTAAGATGAATTTCTGCGATAATTGTCCAAGTTTACCGACATGCATAACGTGCCAGACCTTTAGAAAAGTCTTGGAACACTAAAGAAAAAACCCGAAAAAAAACAAAAGTTTCGTCAAAATGGAAGTAAAGACGAATCATATTCAACAAGTTGGATTTTTTTATATATATTTTTTTTTATTGAGGCTGTATTTATACTGTCCATAGCATGTAAGCCCGGGTATCCAGGCTTGTTTTCAAGGCTGGCCAGCTGTAGTGTTGGTGTTGTCTTACCAAGCAGTAGCTGCTGATAAGTTATTTGATTGTCTGCATTTCAGTAGCAGATCACCCGGCGCAGTGGTCTAATTGGTAGAGCGTGAGCCAACCAGTCCATTCCCTATCCTAATAATGCAGAGTGCCTGGCTAAGAAGCAACAAGTATAAATTGGTTTGACTCAACTAGGGGTCGACCCCACGAACCCATGTATAGTATTACTGGGTTACTCGGCCGCTCAGAGCCCCAGAGAATACCATAAAACTCTTCCCCTTCATATCACCTGTGATGCCTCCCTTAATCAACCCTTAATCAACCCACATAGCAAACTCATGAGGAAGAAAGGTAAGACAAGTCACACGAGATTAACAGTGAAGAAGTTGTGCTTTATTGGTGTCAACTCCTGTACACCTACTAGTGACTATCACCTCCATTCCTTGCCTGTTGCCTACACAGAGTCTCATTGCCTATCTTAGATCTAGGAGTCAGTGCCTACAGCCCATTAAACCGGAGTCCCGTGGTTGTTACACTCAACTCAATTTTGATAGGTGAATTTTGGTAGCATAGTCTGATAGTTTTGAGTTTCCGCCATTTTTCTGAGATAAATATATTAAATTGATTGTCATAATCTACATTATTTTAATTTGAAGTCATTTTTATTTTAAATGGCTAAGCTTTGAGTGCAAATATGTCAAATTAGTTTTGGCAAGCACGCCAAAACCCTGACACCATAGGCTTCAGCAGTAGTAACAGGTTCTATTAAATCCACAGACCCAGTTTTCGTTTCTCTGTGCTGACAAATGCTTAATAAGTGCATCACTATCTGAGTTAGATATGTAGAATCAATTCTAGATGCTTGTTTTGGGGTTTGAAAATTTGATTCTTCATCTGACTATGCACCTTTAATATTCAGGCCTAATTATAACAAAGAAAACCCAACGCCACCGCTCCACTCTACTTTACTCCTTAAGTATTCATTTCTGAAACACAAATAGGCTTGTAGTTCTAACTACACCGATGCACGCCATAAGAGCTGACAGTTTGCATTTAAACAACAATCAAAAACACACAAAATAAGAATTGATAAATGTGTCTCTTCTCGGTCAGTGGACACTAGTTACTTTGCCAGGGCCGCGTTCAGGGTCCGTCTCGGAGGCGCCTCGGCGACGGGCATGACGTCACGCCAGTCTGAACAACAAAAGCAGTTGGTTGTCTTGAAAATGGCCACCCCCATAGGTGGCGGCCATTTGCAATGGAAAAGCTGTGCTGTGATTGGCTGAAAGCACTGAATGCGGCGGCTATTTTCAAGGTGCTTTTCATCTCCAGTCTGAAAAGAGAGGCGTCTCCGAGACGTCGCTGAGACGCACTCTGAACGGTATTAGGCCAAAAAGCATCGCCGAGACGTCTCCACGGTGCCTCCGAGACGGACCCTGAATGCGGCTCTCGTCTGGCACACCATGTGACCTCAGTGTTGAAATGGTGTGTGTGGGTGTGTGCGCACATGTGCATATATCATATGTGTGTATATAATATGATATATACAAGAGAGATGTGTGCATATAGTACGCACATGTATATATATATATGATGTATAACGTAGTATGCGAGTATAAAGATACAGAAGGGAATATTACTTATTATTATTATTATTGTTATCCTCTGTAAGATATGACACTTTACCAGTGGCGCCATCTCACCGACCTCACCTCCCCCAGATGTTGACCAGTGTCAGTCGCACCGGATATATAAAGACATACGATTTCATGAAGTATCCACACAAAAGGTAGCTATGACTATGAGAGATAAGTATCTGAACAGTATATTTGGCTGTATCAATTGGGCAATCATGTATCTACATCGATCCAGCCTTTCGACACTTTTCTTTCCTAATGGATTGTTTCGCAGCCCTTTCACAGAGGCAGTGCTGCGTCAGCAACTAGATTGGTTAGTTGGTTGTTGGAGTTTTACGTCCTGGCAACATCTAAGGTCATATCATGACGGGTACCGACTTGTGACAGTGTGCACTCATGGTGACTTTATAGTGCTGCCCCACTGGGAGACCAGGACATCACCACCATGACCTGATATCCCACTCAATCACATTATCCTGACACTGAACCAAACAGTCCTCGCTTTATCCTCATAATGCCGAGTGCCTGGCTAGGAATCCATAAGTATCAATTTAAAAGTCATTGGTTTGACTCGACCAGGATTCGAACCCGTGGGTTAGATACTGCTGATGCTGCACTGTTTCACTGAGGTAAATTAAAGCGAACATCTACCTGATAAAGCTCCCTCAGCCTTGTGTTGGGTTTGAATCCTATACTTGAGTACCAGGATTTGACGTCCTTGAAGGAGACCCTACAAGCAAAAGACAAGAGGAAGACCAGATCAATGTTTAATTCATAACAGGGTTTGTTTTGTTGTTGGAGTTTGACCTCCTGGCAACATCTAAGGTCATATCAGGACGGCTACTGACTTTGACAGTGCGTACTCATGGCGACTTCATAGTGCTGCTCCACCTCAAAATGGCCACCTCAAAATACGATATTCCTCATATCGCGGCTCCTAAGCAACATAGAAACATGATATTGATATTTAACATAACATTTTTAGGGTCAAGAAATACATTTATATGATAATTAATTTGCTCAGATTATTATTACTTTCATTTTCAAAATGGCCAAACATGCTCAAATGAAATAGTTTTGAATTCTGCAATGACAACAATAAGAACATGGTAGTATATAAACAAGTCCAGTGGTTCCGGCCAGAAAGAAACCCATGGCGAAGACAAATTATAATGATGGGCAGCCTACATCTGGAGAAGAACCTCCTAAAGTTGATGGGTGATTGGCTGCAGGGGAGTGGTTGGAACACAGCTCTGGTGCACGATTCTTATGATGTTTAGTACTAAATAGCTAGAAACCATAAGGCTAACCTAAGTCCGTAGTTCATGGCGAATCCACCAGGTGGGGCGGCCGTGATAATGATGATATGTAGTGGGGTAAAGTTTCCTTAGTTGTGAGGTTTGCAGCAGTTTGTGAACCAAATTACCCACGTTGAGCATCAACATGAACTATTTTCTACAATGTTTAGTTTCTTTGTTGGAGTTTTACATCCTAGCAACATCTAAGGTCATATCGGAACGGGTACCGACGTGTGAAAGTGCACACTCATGGCGACTTTATAGTGCTGCCCCGTTGGGAAATCAGGCTGCCGGCACCATGACTCGGCATCCCACTCAGTCACATTATCCTGACACTGAACCAACCAGTGGTTGCCCTATTGTATTAGTGCTGAGTGCCAGACTAGGAAGTAACAAGTATACATTTTGCAAGTCATCGGTTTGACTCGACCGGGGTTCCCGATTCAGGAAGAAAGGTCTGGTTACATGGGAAGTCTACGCTCAACCGATTCGGCCGTCCTGATATGACTTTAGATGTTGCTAGGAGGTAAAACAACAAACAAACTACCGATTCGGCCATAGCGTCCGGTTCCAACAACCACCAAACGCACCCTGATTTGGGTTTGTTTGTTGTTTTACGTCCTAGCAACATCTAAGGTCATATCAGGATGGGTACCGACTTGTGACAGTGCGCACTCATGACGACTTTATAGTGCTGCCCCACTGGAAGACCAGGCTACCAGCACCATGACCTGATATCCCACTCAGTCACATTATCCTGACACTGAGCCAACCAGTCCTTGCCATATCCTAATAATGCCGAGCGCCAGGCTAGGAAGCAACAAGTATCAATTGTTAAGTCATTGGTTTGACTCGACCCAGGTTCGAACCCACGACCCCACGATCTACCAACACGGGAGAGGGACGCTCTAACTCATTCTGCCATCCCGTCTGGTCCATTTGGGACCGGGTTCGTCTGATTGTAAGAAGTGTAGGCCCTACACCAAGACACACCACCCACACACCATCACCACCACGCCCACGACCATAGTACCAGACAGGATGGCCGAAAGAGTTGAGCGTCCGTCTTCCGGTTTGGTAGATCATGGGGTTCGAACACAGGTCGAGTGAAACCAATGACTTAAACAAAAATTGGTACTTGTCGCTTTCTAGTCTGGCGCTCAGCATTATTATGATAGGGCAACGACTGGTTGGCTCAGTGTTCGGATAATGTGACTGAGTGGGATATTGGGTCATATTGTTGGTGGCCTGTGGGGCAGCACTATAAAGTCACCATTAGTGTGCACTGTCACAAGTCGGTACCCATCCTGATATGACCTAAGATGTTGCTAGGTTGTAAAACCCCACTAAAGAGACTGTATTTGCATACACATATACAGATATATAGATACATACACACACACATCTATATATATCTCACTGCCCTCATTATGTTGACTTGGACACGGGTAACTGGGTCAACGGGACGCCAACCGGGACGGGATAGAGTGGTACGGTGTGCCAGCGTTACGCTGGAAGATCTGCACGTGAGAGGGACCTGGGGGTAGGGGTGTGGGTGTGGGTGGGGTTGGTGGTGGTGGTGGAGGGGGGGGGGGGGGTGTTGCTAACATGTCCCAAAATATCTCCAGCTAATCACACATATCAGGAAACGAAATCGACTTTTCAGTAGATTGCAGGTTTTGAAACAACCCAGTTCCTACTTAGGCAAAAAAAAAAAAATTGGTGATCGTCCCCGCCAGTGCCTGAAAAATCGGACACCCCTGAATTTAAAAAAAATTCTTGATTGAACATTTTTTTGGTTTAAAATGCGTCGGGCTAGCAGCAATTCAATTTGTGTATCAATTTTTAAATCATTGGTTTGACTCGGCCAGGGTTCGAACTCAGGAGTTTGAATCCCATGACCTACCAGAACGGGAGTCGGGCGCTCAACTCATTTGGCCATCGCGTCTGGTTACCTATTACATCTACCTCAAAAATAAAAAATAAAAAATAAAAATAAAAATGGTCCGCGCGACCCTGATTTTTATTCCAAAAGGACGATCACCAATTTAGGTTGGGTGGTTGTTGGTTGTTGGAGTTTTACGTCCTGGCAACATCTAAGGTCATATCAGGACGGGTACTGACTTGTGACAGTGTACCCTCATGGTGACTTTATAGTGCTGCCCAACTGGGAAATCAGGCTGCCGACACAATGACCCGATATCCCACTCAGTCACATTATCCTGACATTGAGCTAACCAGTCCTTACCCTATTATATTAATGCCGTGCGCCTGGCTAGGATCTAGGCTTAGGAGTATAGCCTGCAATCAGCACTAAATGACCATCTACAGAGATAACATCTCACTAAGGAATACTAACAGCTTGATGGCGTTATCTTATGAAATGGTCGCGTACACATTCTGGTTAGTTACTACAGTATAACCCCGTTAAACCTAGATAAAGGATTCACCTGGTACTCGCAGTACACGGGTGAAAACCAGCCTTATATAAAAACGGTCGAAAAAGCGGGTTAATGAAATGAGAGCCTAATTTCACAATCTAAGAAGCAACATTTATTCTTTGTAGATGTCTTCATATTTACCCGCTACCTTTGAGTTGAAAAATATAATAAAATAGCTAGTTTAATACGATTTAAAATTGAAATCGACGGCGTTCTATGGCCGCCATCTTGGATTTTTGCATTCTCTCCCATTTCACCAAATATGTGCCAATATAAGTAACCATTTGACACTGGAGCCAGGCATTCTACTTCTTGTTCCATACTAAAGCTATTTTCGCCCGTATTTAGACTACGTTGGTATTCTCCCGTGTTCTGCGAGTACCGGGTGAATCTTTTATCTACGTTAAACCAAGCTCGGTTAAACCAAACGATCCAGTAATCCAAACTTTTTTTCGGCGGGCCGGCAAAATACTACCATTTATCATATAAAATAGTTGGGTGAAACCATAGTCGGTTAATCCAAATTATCGGTTAATCCAAACAAAATTTTCGGACCTCAAGCCACTTCCGGTACGGTTAAACCAAACCTCTATGTGGTTATACGGTCATCTGAGACCCCACCAACTTTTTTAATATGATGAATGGTAGTATTTTGAAGGGACCCTAGAAATTTGTTTGGATTAACCAATCGTTTGGTATAACCGAGCCTGGTTTAACGGGGTTATAATGTGTGTACATAAAAAACAATAATCAAAGTGTCCACATACATTGTATATTACATGTGCAATACATACTTACTCGAAGTCAAAGTCGAAGCCAAAGCCCGGTTAGACCAATGATCGGTTAATCCAAACAAATTTCTAGGGTCCCTTCAAGTTTGGTTTAACGGAGTTATACTTTAATTAGCAATGAAGTATTAAATAGGGTTATTTCCAAACACCCCAATTACAATAGAGTTATGTAGAGTTATGGGAATGTAAATGAGGGCGTGATCCCCTCCCAGTTCTTTCCGGCATGGCCTACATGCCAATAACCTATTTGTTGGGGTTTTACATCCTATCAGTATCTAGTGTCAAATCACCGACGGCATAGATGTGATGGCCCAATGAGTTGAGTGTCCGCCTCCCGTTCTGGTAGGCCGTGGGTTTCGAACCTCCTGGCTGAGTCAAACTAATAACTTAAAAATTAATACTTGTCGCTATCTAGCTTGCTGCTCGGCATTACTAGTAATGGGCAAGGAGCAGTGGAATGAGGAAGACCAATTATCCGTGATTGAAATTTCTTCTACTTAATCAACTAATGTACCAACATTTCGTTTTAAATACAGAGTGACAGTGAGGCGCGTCCATTAGTTAGGATTCGCACAGGTGGTGGCGCCACCGGTCACGGTCACGTGATGGAGGCCGGAAGCCAGCCCACAGAGTAGCATGCACAGTAATAACAGTGGACAATTATAACAAGACTTCCCTTCCATGCCTTTATACTCGCATAATGCTTTTATATCCCATATATAGCTATATATATATAGTACGTAGGAAACTGAGATGGCATTGTCCTTGTTTATATTCACATAATGAACTAGAGAGCACATTTATTATCTCGTTCCAATTTCTGCCACTGGGCACCACCTGTATGTTGTCACTGGCCATCTATTTCCGACACTGCGACTATGAAGTCTTTGTAATTGTTAAAGTGTTACCATGTTTTTATATTGAAAAATCGGCGAATTTGGCCTCACTGTAATAACGTCCAAAGGCTGTAGTATTTGCCGTCCTGTCTGTGGGAAAGTGCTTATAAAAGACCCCTCGCTGCTTATCAGAAAGAGTAGCCTATGTGGCGGCAGTGGGGTTCCTCCAAAGAAATATGTCAGAACAACCATATGTTCGAATTTGAATTCCAGTAGCCGATGATACAAATCAATGTGCTGTAGAGGTGTCATTAAATATAACAAGCTTTTTTGTAATCACTTCCATCCCCGGTAGATTCCACTGAACTGAACTCTTGAGAATACAGGTGGTTGTCCTAGAACCCACGTTTAGTTTGATGTTTAAGAGAGCATTAGATTAATTATTCAATGCAGGGAGATTTTAGCAGTTTAAAATTTAATATAAGTAGTGCTATGATATGAATTCAATCATCTTTATAACCCGCTACCCTCCATGATCTACCACACCCAAAAAGTTAGCTGATGGGACATTACTTGTGATCATTATCATCATCAGGCTGTCGGTCGCGATGCGACAAAGACTGCTTTCATTACTTGACTGCCGCTCTCCATTTAGCTCTCTGCTGTGAGAGTGATGTCCATGAGTCGTCTTAATACATTTCATGAAAGCTGCCTGCAAAAGTGTTGAAGTGCTGCTGGATTTTGCAAGTACCAGCAGTAATCTCTCGGGGAGCAAATAGAGGTTTCACACCGGCAAGAACATGTCCAGACAGGCGCAAAACTATTTGTCCCTGCAGTGGCTGGTCGGGAGATGTTGGGAGTTCCATACATCAACCGCCCTTGATGCTGCCACAGTGACATGGTTTTCTGTTCAGGGTTTGCTCCCTTAGCCTTCGGTTCTGCCAAGAACCTGTACCACAAGGCAGTGGTTTACAACTCTGCAGTTCAGGGGCATCAAACTCCCTGAGGTATTGCAATACCTGCATACCCTTACTTGTGATAAGGCAAAACAAAAAGAAACACTTGTTTCTCAGCCATCACTACATGAATCCTAACTCCTACCCTACATTTTTAACAAAAGCCTTTCACCGGTGAAGCATATGATGCCTATAATTTTGGTGCGCACACCCAAATTAATTTTGAATTGTCTCAATTCAAATATCTAACCATTTAAGCAATAAAACCAAAATTATTATTCAAACAAAATTCAAAAGATTTGAATGAAATTGGACTAGTGTTGCCCAGTGGTGAAAACAAGTGTTAACACACTTATCCGTTATGAGTAGGGTCAATAAATTCATCACACACAAAAAAAAGAAAGTTTACTCACAATCGAGCCTTGTTTTGTAAACGGAAGAATTCCTTTTTCAGCCATCTAGAAAAGTGAGGAAAATATCATTGTAGACATGTAGAACAGCACTGGAGACATACATTCAACCAACACAATAGTAACCTATTATTCCCCGAGATTGGGTTTCAATCCCTTTTGGACCTGTGAGGGTTCTTAGTTGCTAGAGGTGAAGCTAACGGTGATATTAGCATTTGAAATCCGACCGAGACAATTTGGTGGTAATTAGGTCGCTCTGTAGTTAATGGTTGACCCGCATATTTTTAAAATATATTTTTGTTAGTGATTGTTTGTTTATTCTGATCATAATGGTTAAGTACATGTACTTGTTTTCACATCTGTGCAGTAGTGGTCATAATCCATATGGATTGATTTCCTTTATCAATAATTTCTGTAAACCTGTTTACGGTGTAAAATTGGGGATTTTCCAATTTGTTTGGTTTTTGATTATATTTTTGTGCATAGTATATGGTGTCTCTTATTTTTGTTTAGTACAGTGTCTCCTATTGCTTTGTTATGTTTTATGGCTTACTAACTCTTCATCCCTGATCTATTACTTAATACATATTTCTTTATCTATATCTCACTTCCAGTCTTCCTTAACTTTCTCTTTGTATTCTTTTAGTGTTTTGGTGTTTCTTAGATCCCTGCTTTGGCTATTCCATGCTTCTATGCTCATGACACTGTCTACTACTTAAAGTTGCATGGTCCGAGGCTTTTGAGTTTCTATCATTTTTCTGAGATAAAGATATTAAATTGATTGTTATAACCTACGTTACTTTAGTCTAAAGTAACTTTTATTTTAAATGGCTAACTTAGCAGATATTTGAAGTGTAAACATGTACAATTAGTTTTTGCAAGCATGGCAAAACTCTGACACCATAGACATCCCAAAGTAACAAGTTCTATTAAATTAATTCTGTTTGGTTATGGTTATTGGAGTTTTACATCCTGGCAACATCTAAGGTCATATCAGGACTATATTCTGTTTGGTGATGCTGTATTTATGCTTCCCATAACAGTTAAGTCTAATGACTTGTTTTCGCCGCTAGACAGCATATATATATATAGATATTATTATATATATGGGTCACTCGCCTGAAAACTGGTCAGCATGTGATGGGATTTTAAAACATCAATAAAAACCTTCCTACTTATTTATTTCCTTATACTTTTCATATCCATGTTCAGATTTGATGAAAGAAATAAGGGAAATAAAATAAACTGTGTGCAACTTTGGTCCTTTTAGTTATGAAGTGTTTTTGTACCAAAAAACCCCATTTTACAGTCAGCCATTTGTAACATGAGATATGGGATGTGGTTGAATCCTTATTAACATCTTGTATCGTATTGATATATCAAACAAAACAGTTCTCAAATCAAAAAGGAAGTATTTATTAACATGTATGCATGCTTAAATTAAAAAAAAAAAAGTGTATGTCTTCAGAAATAACATTACAAATTTCCGTCACACGTGTAACAAGTGGTGTCTGGATGTCACACAAATATTGTACACTAATTATTCAGTAAATAAAGCATGGCTGGGAATTACTTTTTTTTATCAATATAAGCACTACAGATTTCTGTATATTATGCCATGATTAATATGCTTCTAAGTATGATATTATTTAATTCTGATAAGATTTTTATTAAGCAGACTGTGTGGTGTCCTAAACATGTGTTACACATGTGACACACATGTTATACTGCCATAAGACATGGCTTAATCATGGACTACACCTTTATTTTTTATCTCATCAATTTATATTTTACATAAATGTAAAGGGGAGATTTCCAGCTTTCATTTGCATCCAAAAAATGTAAAAAATTCAAATATTAGGTTTTAACTCTCCATGCGACACTTCTGGCCAGTTTTCAGGAGAGTGACCCATATAGACAGTAATAATCCCATGGTTCCCCTTGTTTTATTACTTTCAGTTGTGTAGCTATCGACTGCATGCATTGTTTCTCTGTTTGTGAGCATTCTTCCACATCTCCCCACCCTCTGTGAGTCTGTTAGTTCTACAATTGGTTAGTTGTTTGGTTACCTATAGTTATTTTCCCTGACTGCCTTCAGCAGCACGCATTAGTGGTCATTAGTTTTGATTTAAAGTTTACCTGCTGGGTGTATCATGCCTAGCATGTTTACCTTCTCAGAGTTTCCTTGATATTCAGTGTATTTTTATTATATTTTCTTTTTATATTCATTATTATATATATATATATTTCTTTTCTTTAATATATATATATTAAAAGCTAAAATGGTTCAGGCGAATGGCGATTTGGGCTGGGTCGGCACCGGAAGTGACGGTAGCGCCAGCAGACCCGGAGAAAATCGTCTATCATAGCAGCGAATAAATAAGTAAATAATAATAAATAAATAATAAAAGGCAGCACCGCCAATCTATATACATATAATGCTTATATTCCACATATATAAATTGACCCAGTATTCCCTTCTATGTGGCAACACATGTTTAATAAGTGCATCAGTAACTAGGTAGATATGCCCACAAACACAAACATATGTGTGACCAGACGGGATGGCCGAATGAGTTAGAGCGTCCGTCTCCCGTGCTGGTAGATCGTGGGTTCGAGTCCCGGTCGAGTCAAACCAATGACTTTAAAATTGATACTTGTCGCTTCCTAGCCAGGCGCTCGGCATTATTAGGATAGGGCAAGGACTGGTGTGCTCAGTGTCAGGATAATGTGACTGAGTGGGATACCAGGTCATGGTGCCGGCGGCCTGGTTTCCCAGTGGGACAGCACTATAAAGTCGCCATGAGTGCGCACTGTCACAAGTCGGTACCCGTCCTGATATGACCTTAGATGTTGCTAGGACGTAAAACAACAACAACAAACAAACATATGTGTACCGAATGGCATAGCTAGATGACTTAGGGATTTACTGCTTGCCTTTGTTTTCCACAGGTGAGAAAGCCACCAGTTGCTTAGCAACCCAGCCGTGCTGGATTAAGGAGTAAGCTATACAAGCTGCAGCTAAGAGCCAACTAATCCACATCGGCCTCACAATTTTTCAGAATTTTCTTTGGCTTTCAAAATTGTATGTATGATGAATATACAAGGACCGGTGGTGTTCTCTGTGGTGGAGTGGTTAGAGTGTCTGCATTTTTTCTAGGCGGGACTCCTAATTTTAAGGTTGATGGTTCAATTCCCCATGCTATCACCTCTGCCAGTTTGCATTTCCACCACTATGTATAACCGAGGCTGCATACCATTAGAGCTGAGAGCTACGAGCTTTGTATAGGCTACCACAAGCCTGTATCAAAGAAGAGGATAATAATAATAACTTGCAATGCAATGAGAGGCCAGTTGCTCTCATACCATGTCTATATGTAATGTGGCAGGTTAAAAAGCCCTTGGGTCGGTAAAAGTGTAGGCTCAGGCTTTCTATCGACCAACTATCTAATGGTGAAAACAAGTCTATTCAGACTTATCCATGATAGGCGGTATATGCCTATGTCTTTAAAAAAAAAAAAAAAAAAAATATCCAGTAAATTTGTGACAGGAAGTAGCCCGGATTTGTGGATTTTCCGTTTTGGAGACGGCCTAAATTAACTATATACTTAAAATTTAAAATAAACAATGAAAAGCAATAGAACTACTATATAATATATCGATTTATTATAAATAAATAAATAAATGTGATACATATATATTTATATTATGTATATTTATATTCCCTGTAAATATTACATATGTGCCCCCCTATATAGGTTACTCTTTCCGATAAACAGCAAGGGGTCTTTTATATCCACTTTCCAAATTAGATTCCTAAGTAGCACCAAGCATGCTGACATCAGGAATCTAACTTTGTTTAGCCTGACTTTTTCGTAACTTGCACTTTCGTAACTTGCACTTTAAAGTAATGTAACGTGGACTTTAATGTATTTCTGTTGTTAGGCCAAGTTAATTATTTGTGCGCAGTAACTCTAGGTAGGCTTATGAATTTTTGTTTTACAACTTGTCTTTATTTCAAGGTTGAACACTTGTTCTTTGAAAGGTGACATTTTGTTTCCGCTTGAAATAATGTCTTAGGGATACTGCAGACAGACAATAATTTTGGGCCAACCTTGGCTGTCCTACGGATTCGGCCAGCACATCCGATCCCCACATTATTGATTGTAATGCAGTTACACAGTTCATGCCATGTCATGCAATTATTAGTCATGTTACTTTGGCAACATGGGTAATTCACATGTGACAAAGGACAGATTGTGCTGCCACTTTTGGTTCAGTTGACTACACATGCGGCCCTCTGTACTGTACCCGCTGAACCCTCAGTGACTTCCGGCCGACCCTCAGCCCCCATCTCCACAATTTACGTTAGGCGGCACCACCTCCAGCTGGATGGCTGCCCTGGTATTAACCCATTAAACTCTGACGTCACTTCCAATATGCTCACTCCTGTCTCCAGCAGTTTGCTTCCTGATGCCTGACATTCAAGATCTAGCAAATTTTCTTGCCACCCACCCACCCACACACCCCTACATTCACACAACTGACAACAGTGACATGCGGTAGGGTTGAGTACCTCGGCCTCGGGATACGAACCCGGATCCTGCCGAAAGGCTGCTTTGCCAACCTGAACACTTTCTGAACCTAATTGATTAATAAATTGTCCATACTTGCAGTTCCTTGACGTGTTGTGAATTGGAATAGGAACTGAAATTTTATATATTATTATATAATTCTAATTCTGATAATTATAAAAATCTATTATCCAACTGAGAATCCTTTACCTCAATGTCACTGTCGGACCAGATGCTCTGATAGCGTCTTCAACGAGATACTTGAGGGTGTTATACCAGTTGTCAAATACGGGCTTGCTGTGAGCTGAAATGGTTAAAAAAACAAAAAATAACAAGAACAGTTAAACAGTAATCAATTAATCACCTCGGATCATCCCAACCATTTTATTTTTGCACACGCTCAGGTCATACAAACTCTGGTTGCATAAACAAATTTGCTTCGGATGGAAAAAATGGTGGGTTAATCCAAAGACGCTAAGACGGCTCACTCAGCCTGTACTGTGTAATCAAGAGAACAGATAGCGCACCAGGTGGTGGGCTTGATCATTTTGATAGCATTGGAGTGTCAGAAGAAACCCTGCTGTCACTTTGTGTGTATGGGGGGGATGTGGGGGGTATGGGGGGTTTAGGGATGTGGTGGTGGTGGTGGTGTAGGTATGTGTGTGTTGGTGGTGTAGGTATGTGGTGCGTTGTGTGTGTCATGGCGGGTAGGTCTGTGTGGTGAGGGTGTAGGTGTGTGGCGGTGGTGTAAGTGTGGTGTGTGTGGTAGGAGTGTAGGTGTGTTGTAGGAGTGTAGGTGTGTGGTGGGAGGGTGTAGTGGTGGTTTAGGGATGTGGTGGGGGTATAGGCATGTGGTGGGGGATTTAGGTGTGTGGTGGGAGGTTCAGGGCTGTGGTTGCGGTGTAGGTGTGTAGTGGGGGTTTAGGGATGCTAAAGATTGTGAGGTGCCGCTCTGCAAGACCCCTACAACTCCACCACAAACCACCTACACCTCTACCACACACACCCTACACACCCACCACACACATCTACACCTACACCCCCACCATACACACCTACACCCCAACCACAAACACCCTCAACACCAGAATGTGTGTATGGTAGTGGGGGTGGGTGGGGTGGAGAGGTGGAGGGGCAGGGTGGAGGTAGCGGTGGTGGTGGGAGTTCTATAGGAGTAGCGACACGCAACCCGTGGGGACCTCCCCCCTCCCCCCCGCTTACATCACGGAGGGGAGGGGGTCATGAGAGCACCAACTGAGGTGGGTGAGGAGGGTTAGAGGGAGTGCCGGGGAGAAAGAGGTAGTGTAGGGGAGGAAGGGGGGAGGGGTAGGAGGAGGCGGAGAGGGGGGAGGAAGGGGAGAGGGAGGGAGGTGTGGTGTGAGCACCCCGAGTGAGGTGGGGGAGGAGGGGGAGGAGGGGGAGAGGGAGTGTGGGGGAGGAAGGGGGAGGATGAGGTGGAGAGGAAGGGGGGAAGGGGGAGGGAGGAGGAAGAGGGAGGGAAGGGAGGTGTGGTGTGAGAGTGCTGGGCAATGTGGATGTGGAGGGAGATAGGGAGAGGGAACGATGGGGATGGGGGGAAGGGGAAGGGAAGGGCGGTGAGACCGGGGGAGGGTGGGACGGAAGGGGAGGGGGAGGGGGATGGAAGGGGAGTGAGGGAAGGGGAGGGCGGGGGAAGGGCAGTGAAGCCGGGTGGAGGGAGGGAGCGGAGGGTGGGAGGGGGGGGGGAGGGGGCGGAGAGAGGGGGGAAAGAGCGGGGGAATGAGGGAGGGCGGGGCAGAGGGAGGTGGGGACCAGGCAGTAGGTGCAAACAAAAGTGTAGCCTTTCACTACAGGTACTAGCACAAATTTGACGTCATTGCTCCTGCTGCCCCCAGCCAAGACCTGGGGTATTGGAGTCGGATCATTTAGCACGCTGCCCGTGTATTTTTAGGTACACCTCGGGGGGTTCTATTTGGTCGAGTCAAACCAATGACATCAACATTTATATTTGTCACTTCCTAGCCAGGCACTCAGCATTATTAGGATAAGGCAAGGACTGGTTGGCTCAGTGTCAGAATAATGTGACTGAGTGGGATATCAGATCATGGTGCTGGCGATGTGGTCTCCCAGTGGGGCAACACTATATAGTCGCCATGAGTGTGCACTGTCACAATTCGGTACCCATCCTGATATGACCTTAGATGTAGCTAGGACGTAAAACAACAAACAAACCTACTCGGACTGTTAAATGTGCCTACATGCATATATACTCCCCTCTTTCGATACGGGTATTTCTCGAGCAACTGTCCACTAGTCCTTTCAAGAAGGAATACAATTACTCCTGCAACAAGGAAGTTTGTTTTATTTAACGACGCCTCTAGAGCGCATTGATTTTTATCATCGGCTATTGGACATCAAACATATGGTCATTCTGACACATTTCTTTGGAAGAAACCTGCTGCTACCACATATGCTACTCTTTCCGATAAGCAGAAAGGGGTCTTTTATATGCACTTTCCTACAGACAGGACAGTACATACTACATCCTTTGATGAACCAGTTGTGGACCACTGGTTGGAATGGAAAATAGCCCAAACTGCAAATGTGTCCACTGAGCAGGATCGATAGGATGACCCACACCTTCACAGGTGGACACTCTACCCACCTGAGCTATGAGGATGGGTTATGGGAATAACCACATGATTTTAAAATCTAATGTGCTACATATATCGTTCAAATACTTATTTGATCATAGCCCGATACTTTTGGAGTGCACAATTTGTGACGTTACGCACCTTAATAGACTGAAAGTTGAATTGAGAGTATTCAGTGGCTGCCATCTTGTTTTTACTTGCATTCTCTCCGATTTCACCAACTCAGCCTCAATATAGATAAATACTAGATGCTGGAACCAGGGACACATCTCCTATTTACAGTTGATTGCCACCAACACAATTTTTGCACGGATTTAGACATGGTTGTCATTCATCTTAAGCTAAGATTCCATATATGCGGTATGCGGCATGCGAATGCGGCATGTGGCATAGTAGATAAAAGATTCACCCCATACTTCCAGTACAGGGGTGAAAACCAGCCTTATATAAAAACAGTCGAAAAATCGGGCTAATGAACTGAGTCTTTATGAGAGCCTAATTTCACAATCTAAGAAGCAACATTTATTCTTTGTATATGTCTTCATGTTTACCCACTACTTTTGAGTTGGAAAATATAATAAAACATATACTTTAATGCAATTTAAAAGTGAAATCGACGGCGTTCTCTGGCTGCCATCTTGTCTTTTTGCATTCTCTCCCATTTCACCAACCCTGTTCTGATATAAGTAACCATTTGACACTGGTGCCAGGCATTCTACTTCTTGTTCCATACCAACGCTATTTTCGCCCGTATTTATATAAGGCTGGTCTTCACCCATGTACTACAAGTACCAGGTGAATCTTTTATCTAGTGGCATAGATAATCATTCCATTTTCGGGATTTGTTGCTCCAAATTTGTGAAGGAAAGTCAAAGTTGCGTTCTCTGTGGCAGAGTGGTTAGAGTGTCTGACTTTTTTCTAGGACAGACTCCTAATCTGAGGGTCACTGGTTCGATTCCCCGTGCCCCCAGCTCTGCCAATTTGGATTTCCACCGCTGTGTATAACTTACAGCGTCATCAAAGGCCGGTTGCTCTCATACCATGTCTATGTGGTGTGGGAGGTTAAAAATCCCTTGGGTCGGTAAAAGTGTAGGCTCGGGCTTTCTATCGACCAGCAGTGGAATGAGGAAGACCAGTTGTCTATGACTGAAATTTCACCTGCTTAAACAACTAATGGACCAAAAAAAAACACAAAAATAAAGTTCCCGTTTGCTCTGTGGCAAATAGAGCAGCATTCACATCGATCGGTCCACTGAGCGATCCACTTTGCCGCATTAACATTCACATCCGGACATATGGAAGCACCACTGGGCATTTATATGCTTTTCCATTTATTTTGTTGCATTCGCATACCGCATATATGGAATACAGAAGTCTGTGTAGGGGGTGAATATTTTATGCAGAAAGAATGAAACTGTCATAAGTCAAGTACAGAAAAGCAATCTCTTTCGGTGGCTCTGGTGTAACGAAGAATCCAATAGCAGTATGTCGAACAGATTTTCAACGACAATAAAGAAATTAGTTAAAAAGTCAACAACAGATAATGATTTACTCACCAACAACTGAAAATGTCTTGAGATTAAACTCGTTGCCGTAGAGGAGGATTAGGCAGAATTCGGGCGAATGCTTTTGTAACTCTGCAGGCCATTTCTGAAAATCTTTTGAGTTATGTCCTAGCCGGATCTCCTTCACCTCATTGAGTTCAACTGCAAGTTAAAAGAGTTACCATTAAAACACTAACATAGAACCTTAAGAAAACAACTAACATAGTAATAAGAATAGAACAAAAATACAATGCCAAGAGGACCCAAAAAAACTAACATAGGCTACTAAATGTACCAACATACTATCTATCTGCTACTGAAATGCAGACAATCAAATAACTTATCAGCAGCTACTGTTTGATAAGACAACACCAACACTACAGCTGGCCAGCATTGAAAACAAGCCTGGGTACCCGGGCTTACATGCTATGGACAGAATAAATACAGCCTCAATAAATAAATTAAAAATTAAAAAAAGAGAAAAATAATATGTATGTATATACACTGTATATAAATATATGTGTATGTAAATATATATATATATATATATATATATATGTATATATAAATATGTTTAAAAATATACAGACTTGTGACAGTGCGCACTCATGGCGACTTTATAGTGCTGCCCCACTGGGAAATCAAAGCTGCCAGCACCATGACCTGATATCCCACTCAGTAACATTATCCTGATACTGAGTGAACCAGTTCTCTGTGGCGGAGTGGTTAGAGTGTCTGACTTTTTTCTAGGTCAGACTCCTAATCTGAGGGTCGGCGGTTCGATTCCCCATGCCCCCAGCTCTGCCAATTTGGATTTCCACCGCTGTGTATAACTTACAGCGTCATCAAAGGCCGGTTGCTCTCATACCATGTCTATGTGGTGTGGGAGGTTAAAAATCCCTTGGGTCGGTAAAAGTGTAGGCTCGGGCTTTCTATCGACCAGCAGTGGAGTGGGGAAGACCCAGTCGTCTGTGACTGCGATTTCCCCTGCTTGGGCAGGGGAAATGTACCAAAAAAACAAAAAGAGAGACAAATAAGTGTTCACACTTCCTGTCTACCATTCGCTATATCGCATTCGCTATATAGTACTTGCCCTATCCTAGTATTGCCAAGCGCCAGGCTAGGAAGTGACAGGTACCAATTTTTAAGTCATTGGTTTGACTCGACCAGGGTTCGAACCCACAAACTCATTCGGCCACCCCGCCTGGTCTGATTATAATCAGTCAAACCTCTCTAAATCGACCTACCTTGGGACCGACCTTAAGTGGTCCATTTAGGGAGGTGGAAGGTGTAGGGAGTTCGAATATGGTTACAATGGTATTGTTGGGACCCAAATAAAGCGATCGATATAGGGGAGTGGTCGATCTGTGGAGGTGGTCGGTTAGGATGGTTTTACTATAGATACAGTAAAACCTCTCTAAATCGACCGACAATGGGACTGACTTTAAGTGGTCCATTTCGCGGGGTGGTCGGTTTAGGGAGTTTTTTTTGTATCATAACAATGGTATTGTATGGGCGATTTTTTGGGTGATCTGTGGAGTGGTCGGTTAGAGAGGTTTTACTATATATATATATATATATAAAGAGAGAGAGAGAGTGACGAGAAGTCTGCGCTTGTTGTATTATGTTGAAATGTCCCTGTGTGGGGGAGCGGGAGGGACGTAGCTCAAGCGGGAGAGTGTCCACCTGTGAAGGTGTGGGTCATCCTATTGATCCTGCTCAGTGGACCCATTTGCAGTTTGGGTTATTTTCGGTCCACAACTGGTTCATCAAATGTTGTGGTATGTGTTGTGTGGTCTGTGGGAAAGTGCATATATATAAGACCCCTTGCTGCTTATCTGAAAGAGTAGCCTATGTGGCGACAGTGGGTTTCCTCTAAAGAAATATGTCAGAATGACCAAATGTTTGACCGATGATAAAAATCAATATGCTCGAGAGGCGTCGTTAAATAAAACAAACTTTCTTTTTTTCTTCTTTAAATTTCCCTGTGTGTCTAATGGAAGTGTACGACCTAGATATCTGTACTTATGGTACCAGGGGGGACGTTTAAAGTGAATTGCATTCACCCCCCAGGTGAAAAAACACATACACAGGTAGGCATGGGTAGGCAGCTTGGTTGCATCAGAGAGTCCAGATGGACTAATGCTTGGGACGAGTGCCACGGAACGGCAGCAATGCGGGTTCAAGTGCCGCTCTAGGCTTGTGTTCCCTTTATTTCTAGCACCCCACATGGCATAAATATCAACGGAATGTAATACGTCTTTTTTCTTCACCTCAAATTTGACCGGCCAGTGTGTGGCCGAATTCTTAAGAATAAGAGCACTGGCGTCCTATGCAGAAAGTCAAGTGTTCGAATCCTGGCCATGTCAAACGCACTACCTAGCATGGCATTCAGTATTAATTGGATAGAGCAAGGACTGGCTAATTTTATTTATTTTTTGTTGGTCCATTAGTTGTTTAAGCAGGGGAAATTTCAGTCATAGACGACTGGTCTTCCTCATTCCACTGCTGGTCGATAGAAAGCCCGAGCCTACACTTTTACCGACCCAACGGATTTTTAACCTCCCACACCACATAGACATGGTATGAGAGCAACCGGCCTTTGATGACGCTGTAAGTTATACACAGCAGTGGAAATCCAAATTGGCAGAGCTGGGGGCACGGGGGAATCGAACCGCCGACCCTCAGATTAGGAGTCCGACCTAGAAAAAAGTCAGACACTCTAACCACTCCACCACAGAGAACGCCACAATTCAGTGTACGGATAATGTAACTGAGTGGGGTATCGGGTAATGGTGCTGGCGGCTTGATTTCCCAGTGAGGCAGCACTATAAAGTCGTCACTAGTGCACACTGTCACAAGTCGGTAGCTGTCTTGATATGACTTTAGATGTTTTAAGGATGTAAAACACCAAGAAACAAGCAACCATCTCAAAATTTAAATGCGTAGTCCGATGAAGCAGGAAATTTTCAAACCCAAAGCACTTATGTAGAATTGATTCTACATATCTAACTTAGATAATGATGCACGTATTTTTTTTTTTGGGGTACATTAGTTGTTTAAGCAGGGGAAATTTCAGTCACAGATGACTGGTCTTCCTCATTCCACTGCTCCTTGCCGTATCCTAATAATGCCAAGCGTCTGGCTAGGAAGCGACAACTATCAATTCTTAAGTCATTGGTTTGACTCGACCGGGATTCGAACCCGCAATCTACCAGCATGGGAGACGGACACTCTAACTCATTCGGCCATCCTGTCTGGTTAAACCTTTGTTGCCACATAATCTAACAGAACCTGTTGAAGCCTATGGTGTCAGAGTTTTGGCACATGTGCCAAAACTAATTTGACATGTTTGCACTTCAAATATCTAGAAAATACACGATTTATTCGACGCATGTGCAGAGCATAATCCAGACTGGACTTGTGGGTCACAGAGTCTGTGAAGAGGCAATCGAGGATCTGTTAACACTGGCTTCATATTGAGCAACTGACACAGTCTTTTCAGCACAAATGTGGATTATAAATTATAGAGAAAACATATTTACCATTTTTGAATCATTTTTGATAATTATAGCTGTATCCTATTGATTGATTGATTGATTGAAAAGCTCGATCGTCAGTGTAAAACAACACAGTGACACAGTGTCGACCAACAACACGAGTGTCGATGCCTATCACCAGGTGTCGTACAAGTTGCGGAAATCGTGTATTAGCCATTTAAAATAAAAGTTACTTCAAACTAAAGTAAAGTAGGCTGTGACAATCACTTGAATATATTTAACTCAGAAAAATAGCCGAAACTCAAAACCATCGGACTATGCACCTCTAAATGAAAGAGGAGAAACTGAAAACATTAGGTGACAACCAGGGGCGTAGCTAGGCGTATGCGCGTATGCCAAAACGTCCACATCGTTTTGTCAAAAATAAATAAAATTAAAAAATAATGAGAGAGAGAGAGAGAGAGAGAGAGAGAGAGAGAGAGAGGAGGCATGTAGTAGTCCGGAGTGTCGAAAACTCAAGTCTAAAATGTGTAAAATCCGCCAGCTTCAGCTTAAGCGGCCCCCTAAACCCCCTGCCGAAATTAGGAGTACACATCGTTAAAGGTCTAGCTACGCCCCTGACAACAGTATAACAACATGAGGTAACAATGTTATAGTAACTATGTCACCAATTCCCTGAATACACACACTGCCTGTACAATTCGCTGAAGTGGCTTCTCAAATCTAGACTCGACAAATACCGGTGACTGTGTACGCAGCGGGATGCCTACAATTCGAACAAGTCCAAACCATTTTGTTTGTTTCTTTGGGTTTTACAGCCTGTCAACATCTAAGGTCATATCAGGACAGGTACTGACTTGTGACAGTGCACACTCATGGTGACTTTATAATGTCGTCCCACAGGAAGACCAGGCCACTGGCACCATGACCCAATATCCCACTCAGTCACATTATCCTGACACTGCGCTAACCAGTCCTTGCCCAATTTTATTAACGCCGACCCCCAGGCTAGATAGTGACAAGTATCAATTTTGTAAGTCATTGGTTTGACTCAGGCTGGTTTTTGAACTCCCGAGCATCTGCACGGAAAGCCTGCGTTCTTACCGATTCGGTCACCGCCTCCAACTTACAAGTCCAACCTCGAGAGGCCTTAACTTGATAGTGATGCCCGATTATAACCTCATCAAAATGACTCGCCGATAAGTATAATAAGAAAGTAAATAAAACTAAGAATATATAAATGTAAACAGGTAATGATGCAGGTGTTGCATGTGTGACTGATAACCTCTCCACGACCGGATTGATGCTAGTTGGTTGTTGGGAGTTTTAAGTCCTGGCAACATCTAAGGTCATATCGGGACGGGTAACCACTTAATTGTGACAGTGTGCACTCGTGGCAACTTTGTAGCACTGCCCCACAGGGAGACTAGGCCACCAGCACCATGACCTGATATCCCACTCAGTCACATTATCCTGACACTGAGCCAACCAATCCTTGCCTTATCCTTATAATGCCGAGCGCCTGGCTAGGAAGTGACCAGTTTCAATTTTGTAAGTCATTGGTTTGACTCGACCAGGAATTGAACTCCCGACCTTCCGCACGGGAGGCCTGCGCTCTACCGATTCGGCCACCCTATAAGGTGCCATCGATGGTACTGCCAGTTACTTATTCGGTTGCTTGGTTGTTTTTTAGGGTCTTGAGTCCTTAGTGAATCCAAACCCACGTAACCCATTGTGCCAATGCACACTCATGTTGACTTTATAGTGCTGATCCACTCGGATACCATATTGCCGACGCCATCACCCGATATCCCACTCAGTCACATTATCCTGACTTTAGGTCAAACTGATTGATTAATTGGTGGTTGCTTGACGCCGTGTCGGCAGCATAGGCCATATTCATGGCGAGCTAATTGGGTCAAACAGTCCTTTCCCTATCCTGGTGTTTCCTTTGAGGTGTTGCAAGCAAAGGGAACGTCTAATGTTCACAGCAGGCCTCAAAACCACATTCCTGCCATTCCGAGGCAAGAGCCAATCTAGGCTCCCTGATGCAATCACCGTACAACCACTTTGGTAGATCATGACATTCGAACCCATGGGCTAAAACTCTAGTCGAGTCAAACCAATGACTTAAAATTTGATACTTGTCGCTTCCTAGCCAGGCGCTCTGCATTATTAGGATAGGGAAAGGACTGGTTGGCTCAGTGTCAGGATAATGTGACTGAGTGGTCTATCAGGTCATCAGACTGGCAGATTTGGATATTGGGTCATGGTGCTGATGGCCTGAATTCCCAGTGGGGCAGCACTATAAAGTTGCCATGAGTGTGCACTATCACAAGTCGGTGCCCATCCTGATATGATCTTCGATGTTGCCAGGACCTAAAATTCCAACAAACAGACGTACAAACCGCTCACCTCTGCCTGGGGCTCCGCACATGTGAGGTTAGTGCAGACTACTAGTAATACACTTGTAATATTGCCAGGACCTAAAACTCCAACGATCAGCCTTGTAATGCTGAGCGTCAAATTTGCAAGTCTAAATTTGACTCGGCCGGGGATTGAACTCACATCCTTCCCTCCCAATTACCGATTTCAGCCATTCTCTCCGGAACCAACGATTCACCAGCTATAGAGAATGTGCACCACAAACCACCTACCATGACCTTAAATGATATGACCTTAAATGTTGCCAGGACGTAAAACTCCAACAATCATCCAACCGAAACACCTACCAGCCCGTCCTCTGGCGGCGCTGGCAAGAACTAATATTGTGTGAAGCTGGCTGTGCAACATGCTCTGTGGTAAAAACAAAGGGCGTAATCGAATAATCAACTCGGGTCACCCGAGCCACTTTTTGGCGCATGCGCACATCCTACAGACTCGGGTCGAATAATCGAATACGCTTCTCCACGCTCGGGTGGACAATTTCTTTTCTTTTTTTAATAACCGATAAAACTACAGCAAAATAGAATTTAAAGTATTTTATGATGGCCTAGTTTAGCTATATTTCCATTTCGTTAATCGAAGTTATTCTTTTAAAAAACCATGTATGACTGGTAACGGTATCTGTTATCCTGCAGGACATTACCAGCGCAAATGTGACGTCATCGCTCATAGCCAACCCCAGCTAGGAGGTGGGTTACTTGGGTCGGATCATTTTTCACACGCCACGTGTATTTGTCCACTCTACTCGCAGTGTTGAAATTCTGACGACTCGGGTGACCCGAGTCGCTCGGGTCGTGTTAATCGATTACGGCCAAAATGTCTTAAAGAGGATTTCAACCACCAACCCGCCCTCTGATGGCAGTGGCAAGAACTAATATTGTGGGCGACAACAGCTCACTGTGCAGCATGTTCTGTGAAAAAAGGTTTTATAGAGGATTTCCACCACCACCAACACTCCACCCTCTGATGGCAGTGGCAAGGTTATGTATGTATGTATGTATGTATGTATGTATGTATGTATGTATGTATGTATGTATGTATGCATGTATATATGTATGTATGTATGTAGGTATGTGTGTATGTATGTATGTATGGATGTATGTACGTATGTATGTATGTATGCATGCATGCTTGCTTGTATCAGGCATGTGATTGGGTGCAGGAAAAAAACCTGAATTTTTTTTAGGTTATCATGGGGACACACAGCATCCCACCGAGTCATGAGAGGGATGCAAATAGTGTATTTCAGAGGTGTTTAGGCAGCCAGAAAAAAACCCCGGAATTCCAGTTTCGGCAGCCAGAAAAAACCCTGGAGAAGTCACATACCTGTTCAAGACTGTTGTATGTATGCATGCATATAATGTGTATATCTCAGAAAATGACAGAAACTATTTTTTTTTAAACCACCATTGCGGCATCGGACTATGCAGCTTTAATTTTAATTCACCAGTTCTAAGTGTAGATCTACCATGTGTAGGGAGGGACCAGACGGGATGGCCAAATGAGTGTCAGTCTCCCGTGTTGGTAGATCGTGGGTTCAACCCTGGTTGAGTCAAACCAATGACTTAAAAATTTATACTTGTTGCTTCCTAGCCCGGCGCTCGGCATTATTAGGATAGGGCAAGGACTGGTTGGCTTAGTGTCAGGATAATGTGACTAAGTGGTATATCAGGTCATGGTGCTGGCGGCCTGGTCTTCCAGTGGGGCAGCACTATAAAGTCGCCATGAGCGCACACTGTCACAAGTCTGTACCCGTCCTGATATGACCTTAGATGTTGCTAGGACGCAAAACAACAACAAACAAACAAACAAACCATCTGTACTGTAGGCGGGAACTCACCAATGACCCTATCCTTCTTCTCGCCACTCTTGACGAGCAGAAGTTGCCGGGTCTCCTGGCAGATCCTGTACAGGGCCGGCTGAGGCTGTCTCCGCCGGCTGAACCTAGTCAGCGGACGGCCCTCCTCCAACTCCCGCAGCGTGGCCACATTTGGGCTCGGCAGGCGCCGCAGCTGGGTCGGCTCGCTGCTCCTCCGCTGCCTGGGAGGTTTGTCCGCCGCGGCCATATTGCCGGGACTGGGTCGGTGTCGCTTCTTAGCCTGGCGGGGCTAATAACGGCACAAAGAGTAAGTAAGTAGGTCGGAGAAGCGCCCGCCCTTTTTGGAGCGTAATACCATATAAGTGACGTCGCTTAGCAACAACTCGCAGTTGTCGTCTGCTGTTGCGTTATCTATATACAGATAATAGATAACCACGGCAGTGGTAGGTGTTAGCCTCAGTTAGGTTCCCCTAGACAAGCTTGCCAGCTTTGCTTTGCCTTCCTGCTTTGCCTGCTTGCCTCCGGAACCCGGTATCTAGATGATCGTCCGTCGCCGCAGGTCCTGGAATGGTTACCTCCAAGTGGGGTCCCTGCTGCATGCAACCTGTGCTTCACTTTGGATGCCTCTGCTCGGTGTGCATGTGTGTGTGTGTGTGTGTGTGTGTGTGTGTGTGTGTGTGTGTGTGTGTGTGTGTGTGTGTGTGTGTGTGTGTGTGTGTGTGTGTGTGTGTGTGTGTGTGTGTGTGTGTGTGTCGGTGTGTGTGTCGGTGTGTGTGTCAGTGTGTGTCCCCGCACCCCTCTGTCCGTTTACTTCCTAGTCGGGTGGTTCGACGTCTCCTAAGCCGTGTTCACACCAGCGCGTTAAGTCGCCTCAACTAGTTCGCCTCCTATAGTTTGGCTCACATTCGCCGTGTGGACGCGACCCTAAGGCGGAGAGGGCTGATTCGCCTCAACTAGTTTGCCGCATGTAAACCGCGTCGCGAAGTAGTCTAGATGAAGCGAACTAGCTTAAGTCGGCCCACCTTGCTTGTGTGGACGGTAGCGGTTTACTTGAAGCGGATTAAGCACGTCACACTATATATTATAATTTGATCTATGAACCGGCTAGAGGTGCACAGATATTTTTTTCATCATTTATTTTTAGGGTTTCACTGCCCAGCAGAAGTTTTGACCGTTCCAAAACAATACGATTCAGTCAATACATATCTAGGTCGAACCCACACTCTCTCGTGGCGATGTCGACTAACCGAAACTGGCGCTGGTTAGTATGGACTTGCTCATGCGCAGATATCGATTTCCGCCTTAAATCGCTCCGTGTGTGGACACAACACTAGTTCAACTCCTCTAGTTCGCCTTATCTAGTTTGGCCTAAAGTTGTGGATGTGAACACGGCTTAAAGGCCCTGTCACACTACGACGCTTCTCCCGGCGACCCTTCAGCGTTGAAAATAAAATCTTGCACGTCGAGAAACGTCCAACTTTTCGGCGGTTTGGGGAAAAAGATCGGCGTCAGCGCGGCGCATTATGCGCGCGCGGCCAACGTGTGTCGACGCGTTGGGGAAAAAAATTTTAAAAGTTTGGCGCGACGTCTTCATCTAACCTTAAATGTTGCTAGGGCGTAAAACAAAAACGCCCCAGTTTGCTGCAATGTGTGAGCAACGACCCTCCCGCATGCGTGCCGTCTTCCTAGCGTTACCATAATGTTATTCTGGCGCGTCCAATGCATCGCAACGTGCGCCTAACGTCCTTACCCATATATTTGCGCGCGCTGCCGGTCGTTGTTTTTTTTTTGACACGCATAAAACCTTGGCTGACCAATAGCGCGCGCCGGCGTTTTGCGCCGACCATCAACGTCAAGGATAGTGTACCGACGTGTAGCGAAATGTACCGACGCGTGCATAACTTGCCCCCAGCGTGTCTCGATATTTCACCCATTTTCGCCCAAAAACACCACACGTCGCCGGTGTAGCAGGGTGTAGCAGGAAATCGCAAACCCTGTAAATCGCAAACCCCCACTTGTGATTTCCTAGGAAATCGCAAACCCCCATGCCATATATGGGCATGGGGGGTTTGCGATTTCCTAGGAAATCGCATATCCCCCCTGGAGATCGCAAACCCCCCATTCTCGATGTCGGACATCCGGGCACTTTTGGGGTTCACGGCGCGCGAAGGGTAAAACAAATGCTACTCCCATAGAAACAACATTAGAACTACCCTATCTATCACAATGATTTCTGCCTTTTGGTGCTTTGAAAGCAAATTTCTCTTGTTTCTATTAAATAGTTCAGATCTTTCTCTATAATTTCATGTTCAGCTTTTTTGTTATCAGCCAATTGGAAGTTCTTGAATTTATTTGGCGAAAATAGTTTTTGAGGCCATGATCTGGTAAGGCTAACACTGGCACTGACACTCAGAATATCCCAACTTTCACTATTATCTCTGTTTTTAATACTTTCAGATAAAATTGCTCTTAGGTTAAATTAAATACCTCAGATCTTCCTCTTCA
Source organism: Branchipolynoe longqiensis (assembly GCA_030323885.1). Taxonomy (NCBI): domain Eukaryota; kingdom Metazoa; phylum Annelida; class Polychaeta; order Phyllodocida; family Polynoidae; genus Branchipolynoe; species Branchipolynoe longqiensis. The sequence continues at coordinate 55,537,332 of CM059195.1, forward strand.
ATCGCGCATTGAGATATTTTTAATCGATTCGATGAAAGTTTTTTAATTTATTTTACAAAAATAAATGCTCCCCATAGACATAGCATTGCCGCAGCACACATCACGGCGTATTTTACCCTTCGTGGGCGGCGATTTGTTTACTTTACGTTCGTCGATTCGAAAATATAACTGCTAATATCTCCGCCGTTACGGCGGTAGCCTTAATAATGCTTCGAATTTAGGGTTAAATTGGTCAAATTTCACTTATTTGGTTACCAATTTAACCCTAAATTCGAAGCGTTATTAAGGCTACCGCCGCATTGGCGGCGATATTACTAGTTATATTTTCGAATCGACGAACGTAAAGTAAACAAATCGCCGCCGCCGCCAGTATGGAACGCGACGTCGATGCGGCGGCTATTTGTTTACATTACGTTCGCCGATTAATATCGCTGCCAATGCGGCGGTAGCCTTAATAACGCTTCGAATTTAGGGTTAATTTAATGAAATTTCACGATTTGAGTATGTAATTCTGTTAAATATGGTCGCATTGAATAGATTTTGCCCGAATCGGTCCCAAAACACAGGGGGTTTGCGATTTCCAGGGGGGGTTTGTGATTTCCTAGTAAATCGCAAACCCCGGGGTGTGCAATTTCCAGGGGTTTGCGATTTACTGCCACACCGGGTCGCCGGCGAGAAGCGTCGTAGTGTGACAGCCCCATGAGGCTGAGTTTTCGCACATAATTTTGTAGATCGACCGCCCCCCCCCCTTCTACCCTCTCCCCTCCCCTCTCCACACGCACTCCCCCACATCACGCACCCACCCACCCAGCTTTGTCCGTTCCACCTTGTCCGTTCCACCTAGTGGCTTTCTGGGTCACGGGTCACGGACCACGGAGTGGATCTGTAAGTACACAACTTATTACAAGTGTATGCATACTTACTTGTATGTGTGTATGTATATGTATTAGCAACAGGGATGGAAAAAGACACATCCGTCTTCTTGTCTTCAAATAGCATCTGTTAGCTCGGGCCCAATTAGATAAAAGATTCACCCAATACTTACAGTACAGGGGTGAACGACAACGTAGTCTAAATACGGGCGAAAATAGCTTTAGTATGGAACGGGAAGTTTGTTTGTTTGTTTGTTTGTTGTTGTTTTACGTCCTAGCAACATCTAAGGTCATATCAGGACGGGTACCGACTTGTGACAGTGCGCACTCATGGCGACTTTATAGTGCTGTCCCACTGGGAAACAAGACCACCGGCACCATGACCTGGTATCCCACTCAGTCACATTATCCTGACACTGAGCACACCAGTCCTTGCCCTATCCTAATAATGCCGAGCGCCTGGCTAGGAAGCGACAAGTATCAATTTTAAAGTCATTGGTTTGACTCCACCGGGACTCGAACCCACGACCCCACGATCTACCAGCACGGGAGACGGACGCTCTAACTCATTCGGCCATCCCGTCTGGTCTAGGAACGGGAAGTAGAATGCCTGGCACCAGTGTCAAATGGTTACTCATATCAACACAGAGTTGGTGAAATGGGAGAGAATGCAAAAAGACAAAATGGCGGCCAGAGAACGCTGTCGATTTCACTTTTAAATTGCATTAAAGTATATGTTTTATTATATTTTCCAACTCAAAAGTAGCGGGTAAATATGAAGACGTACATAAATAATATATTGTCTTTCTTAAATTAAGAATTTACCAGCTCAGTTAATTAACCCAGCATGTCGAAATTCTTGGCCAGCTTTTCTAATGGGTTGGTTTTCACCCCTGTACTGGAAGTACGGGGTGAATCTTTTATCTAGGGCCCAGTGAGAGTAATAACATGGGTTTGAATCATGAAAAAATAACAATAATATTCAGAGCTATGTTAGAAAATGTGATATTTTTCTACATTAGAATTGGGGAAAATAAGGACCTTCAGCCTATGTCTTAAGTATATGAAATGATCCGGAGAGAGGAAGGCCAAGGGGGATGTGGGAAGAGAGAAGAGGTTTATTCAAGGAGAACATAATATAAAGGATCAATTTTAGTACAGTGTCTGAGTCGATGAGTGTTTCTTAGTCGACCTCTTCTATATCTGCTGAGGGTCGAGGGCGGACCGGGATGCCCAAGGAGGCAGGCCCGAGAGCCGACCCCCATGTAGTGGGTTAAAAAGAGGGTGGGTGGGTGCGGAAGAACAAGGTAGGCCTTCTGATGGTGCCCGAATGCAGGTCAGAGAGAGGGGGAAGGAGGGGTAGGAGGCGCATGCGCGGGGTGAGTGCCTCGGGCTTCCCCCGCCGGATCAACCACAATTCGGAATTATGGGACGATCCGGACAGAGGAAGGCCGAGGCGGATGTGGGAAGAGAGAAGAGGTTTATTCAAGGAGAACATAATATAAAGGATCAATTTTAGTACAGTGTCTAAGTCGATGAGTGTTTCTTAGTCGACCTCTTCTATATCTGCTGAGGGTCGAGGGCGGACCGGGACGCCCGAGGAGGCAGGCCCGAAAGCCGACCCAAAGCACAAGGCTAGGGCTCTCGGGGCTGCCGCCGTCACCTGCCGAGGCACGTAGGCATGGACGGCGTCGGACTCCCAGGTCCCCTGGGCCATTATGGCGGAAAGGTCCACCCCGCTCGATGCGCAGGCCTGTGCCGCCCCTCGACGGAGGCCGTGGAGGGTGTATCTTGGGGCATCGGGGACCCCAGCGGCCTCGAGGGCCGCCCGGAGCAAGGGGGTGACGTCATGGGGCGTCAGCGGGGTGTCCTTGCGGGCAAGGAAAGCCGGGGCATCACCCGGGGCTGGCAGCAGCGCGGTCGCCCTGTCCCAAGCGCGCACCGGGCAGAGCGAGGAGCCCGGGAGGGCGGGCACGAAGAGCGAGACTGCCTGCCCCGGGGAGCGGATGGTCTTGGAGGATGAGACGGTGATGCGGAGGCCGCCCGGGGCACGCAGGACGTCATCGCGGCACAGGGTGTGCCTCCCCCCCCAGGGGGCGTGCGATGGCGAGAGGAGGTTCGACTGCCTGAGGAAGGTGAAGTAGGCGATGACGACCGCGGCCCACGGGGCGACCCCTAGGTGTCCCAGGGACCTCATGTGGTTGTAGATGATTGGGATCATCGCGGGGGTGACGGCCAGGGCCCTCCTCACCGGGGCGGCGAACATCTTTTCCCCGCCCCTCCGAACACGGTTCACAAAGGGGGCGTCGAAGGGAGCGGGGTCCCCGCCCGCCTCCCGGACCCAGGCGCGTGCGCCCGAGACCACGTTGGCGACTGAGGCGGAGGAGGGAAGGTCGCGGTGTAAGTGGGCGATGAATTGCCCCACGTCGTACGTGTGAGGTCGGAGGTGGCCCAGCCGCCTGTCTATCATGAAGGTGAGGTACTTTTGTGCGTGTTGAGTCCGGTTCCGCCAGGTCCCCGGCGCGAGGGCTGCCCGGTGGATGTTCATGAGGTGGGCGTGCTCGCTCGGGTGGTAGTCTAGGAACGGAATAGAATTACATGTCGTTAGTGAGGAGCCCAGGGGAGTGCGAGACTCTTATCCTGGCAATGTCAAATTTGCTACAGTAATCCCGGACAATCCCCAAGGCGACTCGGGAGTAATGGGCCCGGCTCAGAGCGTCCGCCAAGACCAACTCGACGCCCGGTTTATGGCGGACGACGATGTGGAATGATCCGAGGACCGCGACGAGCCAGATTTCCTGGGCGCACACGCCCAGGGTGGGATCGGTGGCGCGGCCGGACTCGAGGGCGAGCACCGAGGCCGCGTTGTCAGTATTGACCACGAGCTCGCAGCCAGCCGGGGCTGTGGGGGCTAGTCTTGACCGCCATCACGAGGTTGACGGCCTCGAGCTCGTGGATCGTCGGGAAGGCCGCCATCATTGCCTCGCTGTAGGCTTCCGCGTAGCACAGGTCGCGGGAGAATGCGCCCCCCCCGGTGAGGCATGAGTCGCACTCGACTGTCCAGGTAGGTCGCGCGGGCGGGGGAAGCAGGAGGACGCCGTTGCCCCTCGCCGCGTAGTCGCGGAACCATTTGACGTCGAGGCGGAGGTCGAGGTCCACGGGGGCGCAGCCTGCAAATGGGGCGGCCCTGAGTGAGGCCAGCACCCTGCACATGAACCTTCGGGCTGCTGGTATACATGTGCTGATGTGAGCCAGCTTGCTGACAAGCTTCTGGAGGGCCTTCCTCGTGAGGGTGGGGCGGGCCAGCCAGCGCTCACAGTCGGCCAGGACCTCGGCGAGCTTCGCCTCGGGAATCCGCATCACCATGGCCTCGGTATCGAGCTCGATCCTGAGCCACGTCAGGCGGACGGTGGGTGGACAGCACTTGTCGGGTGCGAGGGCGAGCCCGAGGCGGCCGCAGATGTCGCGCAGGGCGTCGAATGCTCGCATGGCCTCCAGGTAGGAGGCCTCGCACCCGACGAAGTCGTCGACCACCGCATAATCAGGGTACCTGGCCCAGGCCTCCCCCGAGAGATGGGGCCAAAAGCTGTCGAGGGTCAGTCTATATTCGGCGGGGGAGGGGCCACAGGGAGCGGCCGGGGCCCAGGAGCACTGCAGGGTATGGTCTAATACCTGGTCGACCGGCTCGCCAGTGTCCATGTCCTCCCGGCCAGGGTGGCGGGCTGCGTCGGTCTCGTCGCAGAGTCTGCATGACGAGTGTATAGTCCGGGCTGGGGTAGATGTGTTCCGGGTGGCGTGTGCGTAGTCCGCGAAGTTCGCATAGGTGGACGGGAGTGCGGGCGAGCCGGCCTCCCGGGGGTCACCGCCGCGGCCCACGTGGCCCCGGGCGGCGGGGGTGGGCGTGCCGTCAACACGGGGGCTGCCCTTCGCTTGTCTCGGCGTGTGCGGTGGCTCGGTCCCGTCCTCAGCCGGGGGCCGGGCACCAGCGGCAGTGGTGACGTCACTTCGGGGTCTCGCTGGGGAAACCCCCTCCAGGGGCCGCGCCTGTTCGTGCGTGCCCCCCAGCCAGCCGTTGGGCGAGAGGGGGGGTGGGAACCAGCGTCCGCTGTGACGTCATGGGGGCAATTCCGGCGGATGCCCGGCGGGCCGGGGGCGCCCGGGGGGAAGCCCAGTGGCTTCAGTAGAATGTCAACAAATGGAGCAGTCGGAGGGCGAGGGGGCCGGGTCGTCTAGCGGGTTAGAATGGGCTTTTGGTGGCGTTACTTCCCGCCGGGCGGATAAAAATCCGATTGGGATCGCTTACCGGTTTTGTCTCTGGCCTTCTTTGAGTAGCATGCGGCTTCCGCGTGGTTTGTCACTATTTTTATAACGTTCGCACAGTAGCCGCAGACGTGAGCCAACCTCTGAGCGCCCGATCCATGCGACTCCCCCCTCGCGGCCTTGTCGCAGGTGCCAGGGTCTTTATTCCAGGCCGGGCAGGGTGCGCCTATGGCCGACTTATCGTATTGTATCCGGGGGTCGGCGCCGGCCTTCTGGTGCTAGGGCCTCCCGGAGTGTTGGTCCTGTGTGGCTGCCATGGTGGCAGTGAGGTGGCTCGCCATCGCGATAATCTCCACACGGACGGCGTTGACGGCGGCTGTGTCTCGCCACCCGTCCGGGAGCCGTCCGTCTGCGATCCTTGTAAATATTTCCTCCGAGTATCGGCGGACGACCACCCAGGGGAGCGAACAATTGTCCTGTGCCACCATCTCTTGGTGGCGTGAGAGGGCTTCTAGGGCTGATGATGGGAAGGCGTGTTGGTATTGGAGGCGCTTCAAGCCTAATGTATATTCCTCCCGGGTCGCGTCCCCCTTTTTTATCGCTTTACCCTCATCCCCCCTCTCAACCAAATCGTACGGAAACAGATACTTAGCAGGGATACCTTTTTTCCTTGAGGTGGCCTTGCCGTCCGCCGCCGCGACGATGAGGCGGTCCGCCTCCTCCGCCGAAGACCGGGCGCCCCTCCCGTACGCATCGGGGTCGTGTTGTCGGTGCTCGGTGGCGCAGGAGGCGGGGGGCCAGCGGCTGTCCCTGCGGCGTCTTCCTCGGGAGCGGGGCGAGGGGGAGGGGGAGGACCATTCACTCGCTGGGCTGTAGTGTCGTTCCCGGCTCGGCCTGGAGGCGTATTGCCGCCTCCTAGCCGGGGTGGGGCTGGGCGTGGTTGGGGAGAGCGTCCTCGCTCTGCTCTGACGGTGCGGGGGCGGCGATCTCGTCCTCTGACGGGCCGGGTGGCATGCGTGGTAGCGGTGGCGACCGGGAGGCCCTCCCGGCGCTCGCGTTGGCAGTGGCGGCGGTTAGGGCTGCGGTGGCTTCCGCGAGCATCTTGCTCTGCTCCGTCATTAGTTGGCGCTGTGTCGCCGCCTGTTTTTCCATGTTGGCCCAGCGGTTCTCCATTACGTCGATTGCCGCCTGCATTCTTATCATCCCGTTCGCCTGCTTGGCCTTGGCGGATGTTTTTTTAGGGCGGGCTGACTGCCTCGTGGGTGTCGTGGGTGGCGTGGATGCGTGCAGGGATGCGCCACCATCTTGGGAGCCGTTCATGTCGCTCGTGTCGGCCCGGGGGGATACAGGGGCTCTCCGGGTAGTGCGCTTTGCCGGCCTTCCTCTCTGTACGGCGGTTCTCCGTGTTCTCTGCATTCTGTTTAACGTGGGTGCCGTTTTAAAGGGTTACTCCTGCGATTCTGCGACCGTAAGAGCGCGGGGGTGGAAGCGGGGAAACAGAAAGAACAAGGTAGGTCTTCTGATGGTGCCCGAATGCAGGTCAGAGAGAGGGGGAAGGAGGGGTAGGAGGTGCATGCGCGGGGTGAGCGCCTCGGGCTTCCCCCGCCGGATCAACCACAATTCAGAATTATGGTACAATCGGTCTCCATGGACCCGGAATGTCATGATTTCAGACAAAAAATGGAATATTTAAGATTATATAGCCAAATACACATATGCTGTTTGACATAAAGGGGTATTTAGACATGATAAAACTGGTGGCGCTATTTATTTTGACATTTTGTAAATATCAATGTGGTTATTTGCATAATAATTTGCATATTGGTGATAAGATAGCATCTAATATGGAGGTTTGCGAGAGGATATGTGGTTCAGTTATTGCAATATATTATATAAATGTTCCACACATGAATAATATTAAGTAGAGTAACACTTGTTGACCATCAGTTCAAGAAATGACATAATTAAAGCTAATTAGACTAATTAATTAGTGTAGGTGTACGGACCAATGTTATGCTTCTTTATAACAAGCATAGCAATATATTCTAAATATTGACTTGTATAATGCATCTATTTTATCAGGTATGGTATACCTAATAACCTATGTGTGATTAGGTTATTTGTGAATAATAATTAGGTAATTTGCATATTAATTAGCATAGCAAGCAAATATCCCATTTGAGTTGTTATGGTACAGCGAAGGAATGGTTTTCTTGGTTGTTTAAAGAAAAAAAATTTATGTGATAACAAGCGGACTAGTTCAAAGCTAACTGTAGTCTGGGAGCCAACTGCCATTTTTTCCCTTAACCTTGCATTGTTGTATTAAGTTTCTTTTACTGTTGATTTTGGTAGCCAACGGTCTCTATTTTCAGAGACTGCTTGATGACATGTGATCACCCTTGAGCAATTTGAGAAATTCAAGATGGCCACCATTACCTATAAATCACCATAACTCCCTACCTATTCACCCTAGGAAGGTGATTTTTGTCTCTATACCTAGGTTTTAGGGGTCAAGCTATCCATTAGAACTAAGTATTATGTTAATATCGTATTACATAATGGTAATTTCCAAGATGGCTGCCAAGATGGCCACCGTAACACTAAAACTGGCATATCCCCTTAACTATTTACTCCAAATTAGTGGTGAAGGTGTCTATCACTGGGTATTTTGGAGACGCATCTATCTGTATCAGATCAAAGTTCATATACTGATGATGTCATCTAGAAATCCAAGATGGCTGCCAGTTTTCGAAAGTCGGTTACCACAGGGACTTTATGAAACCATCACGAAGAAGGTTGTTCCTATGGATCATGCAAGGAAGCATGTGAAGGTCGGAGCTGTGCAAGTATTTGATACCAATTTGATTTACTCAAGGGTGATTGGCCTACAGGCTAGTGGGCGGGACATTGACATTAAGGATGTGCTTGGTCATGAACTTGCGCCAGTTCCAACGTCCATGTTTGATGATACTGGAGATATGAGGATTGCGAAATCGAAATCTACCTTGAAGAAAATTCTCCAAGTTGAGGTTTCTGCTAGAGTTGCTGGTGGTGCAAATGTTAGTGTGCTCGATGCCTCAGCAATACTCTGGGTAGTTCCTTGGCCTGCTGATGGGTCTGTCAAGGACTATATAGCGAACTTCAAATATGCCACAGGAAAAAGGTTATGGGTCGAGGATGTGTATCTGATATTTGACAGATACTATGATTACAGCAGAAAGAGTGTTACCAGAGGATCTAGGGCAACTGGTGTCAGTAGGGTTCATCATTTGCAAGTCAACAGTAAACTTCCAGCGCAAACGATTCTACTAGCCTCTTCCAAAAACAAGAAGCAACTGACGCAACTGATAGTTGATGATTTAGTCCAGATAAGAAGTTTCACAAGGACAACACACTACATCACAAGTTAGTGGTAACAGGAGCAGATCTGGTGCCAATCGAAATCAGTGAAGGTGGAGGTATCATCTCATGGGCAGATGTGGAAACTTCATACGAAGCAGCAGATAACGTCATTGTCCAACAGGTCTTGAGTTGTGCTGCGGAAAATGCAGAATGCAAAATCACTGTTGTTGCCAATGACACTGATGTCTTTGTACTGTTGCTGCATTATCATCACATGGCAAGTCTCAAGATTGTTGTATTGATGGAGTCCCCCATCAAAGGAAGGACGGTGGTTGATATAGGCAAAACTGTGCAGAAGCATTCTGAGATAATAGTCGAAGGAATACTCCCGACACATGCACTTTCTGGCTGTGACACTGTTGCCTCCTATTTTGGAATCGGAAAGGCCACTGTACTCAAAACACTTCGATCGGGGCACTCACTTAACATGTTGGGTGCACCAGGGCATTCTATGGAATCTGTTATTCAACAGGCTACCTCCTTCATTTCCGTGTGCTATGGACAAACAAACTGTAGTACAAGGTCAGAGACAAGGTATGGCTGTCAAAAACAGGCAAAGGGTCATCAACACCGAAGTTGTGTACCTTGCCACCCACAACTGAAGCATTCAAGGAAAATGTTAAAAGAGCTCACCATCAGGCTTTGGTATGGCAGTCACTCGAAGCGCAGAATCCACCCGAATTGGACTCAACAGAATATGCTTGGGTAAAGGATGACCAAAACAAGTCCCTTCAACCAGTCACCCTCCCTGATGAAGTCAAACTAGCCCCAGAGATGGTAAAATGTGGGTGCCCCAGTACTACTCCATGCAGTTCACGTGCTTGTAGTTGCAACTCTGCAAACATGAAATGCACAATATTTTGCACCTGCTATAATCAGGGTTGCTGTAACCCGACATCATAGTTGATTGCATGTCTTTGCGATGCACATGGGCAACACAATGTACAACAGTGTAAATTATTTGGTGAAGTGGTAGCCATCCTTAAATATGAATTGTATAATATGCTTTTGGTAGTCTGTGTGAGAATTCAGATTTAAAATAAAGAACATTTGTTATAATATACCACCTGTGGTCGTTTACCTTTTCATATTTTCCCCAAGATTGAATAGTGTAGAAGATATACCAGTGCTTGTAAACTGGCAGCCATCTTGGATTTCGAGATGACATCATCAGTATATGAACTTTGATCTGATACAAATAGATGTCTCCAAAATACCCAGTGATAGACACCTTCACCACTAATTTGGAGTAAATAGTTAAGGAGATATATGCCAGTTTTAGTGTTACGGCAGCCATCTTGGAAATTACCATTATGTAATACAATATTAACATAATACTTAGTTCTAATGGATAGCTTGGCCACTAAAACCTAGGTATAGAGACAAAAATCACCTTCCTATGATGAACAGGTAGGGAGTTATGGTCATTTCTAGGTAATGGTGGCCATCTTGGATGCCATCTTGAATTTCTCAAATTGCTCAAGGGTGACAACATGTCATCAAGCAGTTTCTGAAAATAGAGACCCTTGGCTACCAAAATCAACACTAAAAAAAACTTAATACAACAATGCAGGGTTAACCCTCTCTGCTCCCGGACTACTGCCTCTGGACCAAATAAACGTTCCATCTGACCGATCCTAGCATCGGCAGGCCGCAGTAGCACAATTTTAATACAATAAATAAATATAACGACGTTATAGCCTTATGCCGGGGTAGCTAATCCTCGTCAAGTTCGACTCTATCCATTCAGAGCGACACAAGGGTAACGACGTTATTATTGCAAAACAACTCACCATGTTAGTTCCAACTATGGATTCAAGACTCCAGGTCCTCATAGCGAAAGACATAAGACTAGCGCAATAAAAACAGGAGTACCAATTTAGTTCAACACTATTATTTCTCCATTATAATGTAACCCCGGTACACCCTAAACCGTCACGTCACGTCGTGAAGCATAAGAATAGACGCTGACCTGGCACTGTCAACATTACCCGAATAAGCTAGTAAAAAAACTCTACGTGTACAAAGTGAAAGGTATTACACCCCTTACTATCCTGGTCATGGCACCAGTTTAACCATTCGGCTATTTCGCGAGCCTAATGTGTTAATTTTCCATGTTGATTTCCCAGTGAATTTCCTGGGCCTGTGTGGGCTGCCACCGCCTCTCGTCCCGTCTGCAGGTCGACCGCCTCAATGCTACGAATCCCGGGCTAAGGGTGGACAGCCAGAGTACCATAGAAATACGGTTTTGTCCCTTCCCGCATTTATATAATAAAGGAGTTACTTGTTGTTACGACTAACTGGCTCTCCTCCCCCCCCACCCCCCCTGTTTGGTGTGTGTTAATAAACTGTAGTTAATCCAGATCTAGGCTGACACCCTATGTTGTGTCGCCGCTGTCACTTATAAACAGCCTACCTTACTGTCTTACTTAGTTAAATATCATTACGTTAATTCAGGTTTTTACTGCTAATGTGTCTATTATATCCCCGCAGAAGGGTTGATCGACTGCTTAAGGCCTACCAGGCAGAAGGCCCTTAATTGCATATAGAATAATCGAATATCAATATCAAGTTGACCATAGCGGTTAATATACATAAGGGCTGGAGAATAGTAAAGAATGCAAGGAACATTTCAATTACATTTAAGAGCTCACGGCTTTATTCTTACCCTACTGATACAATCGGTTTCTCTACTAATATTGAATACGCATAAATACAACCCTTCCCACCATGATTACTTCAAAAACAATTAAGAATTCCAACAATAAAGGCCTAAATCTCGTCTAAAATATCAGAGCATGCAAAACCACGTCCGATGGCACTGAATGGGCACCGCTGAAAGCGGGCCCATGTGGTCGGGAGTTGGCTTCCGATGGGTAGTGGTCAGAGAAATTGGAGGGGGAGGAGGAAGGAAAAAGGCAGCCTAAGAGCCCAACCACAGTCCTCTGAGAGGGCCCGGGGAGGCTGGGTGGTTGGTGTAGTTTTATGCCCCAGTAAGACCCTAGGCCATACCAGGATGTGCACCAACTTGTGACAGCGCACACTCATGGCAACTTTATAGTGCTGCCCCACTGGGAAATCAGGCCGCTGGCACCATGACCTGATGTCCCACACAGTCACATTATCCTGACACTGTGCGCCCAATCTACTAGTAATAGTACTAGCACCCACCCCACCCCCAGATCCACCCCCCCCCCCACATCATATATATATATATATATATATATTGACAACTTTGAGGAGAAATGTCCGTTGGATGCGTGGGCTGCTGGTTTGGTTGTTTGTTGTTGTTTTGCGACCTATTAACATCTAAAGTCATATCAGGACAGGTGATGTCACAACGGGTTTGTTCAACCTTTAGAATAGACAGTAACACTAGAGTCCAGGGCCTATATGTATGAGTCAATTTTTAACCGGACCTGGGCCTATATGTATGAGTCAATTTTTAACCCGACCGGGGTTAAAGGAAGGTGCTGGGTTAGCTAACCTCAGAGTTCCAAATGTGTCACGGGGAATGTATGTGACCAAAGCGCACCCGAGTTAGCTAATGTTTCAGTTATTTATAGATTTGGGAAATCCCTCTGTGCCTGCTTACATTCGTTGATTCGAAAATATTAATATCGCCGCCGTTACGGCATCAGCGTTAATCTCGCTTCGATTTTAGGGTTAATTTAATGAAATTTCACGATTTGAGTATGTAATTCTGTTAAATATGATCGCATTGAATAGATATGGGCATAATATATTCACGCCGATTCGGCGTCGATGGCGGCGGCCATTTTTATTTGACGTTAGACAGTATGGATATTGACGTCGTTGCGGAGGTGGCGATTTGTTTACTTTGCATTCGTCGATTCGACACTATTAATATCGCCGCCAATGCGGCGGTATTCTAAATAACGGTTCGAATTTATGTTTAAATTGATAAAATTTTACTTATTGCGTATGTAATTCTGTTAAATATGATCGGATTGAATAGATTTGGGCAGAGTCGGTGCCTAACCCCACCTTTAACCCTCCTTTCGCATGGGGTTAGTGCAGGCGACTTTAAACTCGCCGAGTTAGTTTAACCCCGACACATACATACACAGTTTTCGCCGCTAACCCGGGAAATCCGCATGACGCAGGGTTAAGACCGCTAACCCGAGCTCATACATATAGGCCCTGGGTTAAAGGAGGGTGCTGGGTTAGCTAACCCCGGAGTTCCAAATGTGTCACGGGGCATGTATGTGACCAAAGCGCACCGGAGTTAGCTAACGTTTCAGTTATTTAGCAACTATCAGTGACTATGGGGGCCACGGCGGCGGCAATTTGTTTACTTTACATTCATCGATTCGACACTATTAATATCGCCGCCAAAGCAGCGGTAGCCTTAATAACGCTTCGAATTTAGGGTTAAATTCATAAAATTTCACTTATTGCGTATGTAATTCTGTTAAATATGAACGCATTGAATAGATTTGGGACTAATAAATTCCCGCCGATTCGGCGGCGATGTTTAGTTGACGTTGGACAGTATGGATATCGACGTCGCTGCGGCGGTGGCTATTTGTTTACTTTACATTCGTCGATTCGACACTATTAATATCGCCGCCAATGCGGCGGTAGCCTTAATAACGCTTCGAATTTAGGGTTAAATTGATAAAATTTCACTTATTGCCTATCTAATTCTGTTAAATATGGTCGCATTGAATAGATTTCGGCATCATAGGTTCCTAACCCCACCTTTAACCCTCGTTTCGCATGGGGTTAGTGCAGGTGACTTTACGCTCACTGAGTTAGTTTAACCCTGACACATACATACGCAGTTTTCGCCACTAACCCGGGAAATCTGCACGACCCAGGGTTACAACCGCTAACCCGGGCTCATACATATGGGCCCTGCAGTATAAGATCTTCAAGGAGAGGCCCAGACTTGAGGTCAGGAAACACTCATTTTTATTTCAAGTGACAGATCAGTGGAACAGTCTTCCAGACCAAGTTGTTGAAGCACCAACGGCGGAAGCATTTGAGAGAAGGCTGGATCGACATTGGAGAGGACACCCACAATTAGGCCGATATGATTTCAGGGCTCCATCGACCTCCATATGTGTGCAATTTTTTTTCTTCTTTTTTACCATAGTGAGCTGGCATTAGAGGCCTAATAGGGCCTAGATCAGCCAAAGAGGATCTGTAAGTTAATCTGTAATGGTGCTGTCACATTACAACGCTTCTCGCCGGCGCGCCGCCAACACGCAAAAAAGTTGAGAAACATCAAACTTTTCGGCGCGGTGGGAAAAAGTTTGACGTAAGCACAACGTGTTGGTAGCGTGCGGCCGATGTTGTGGTAAGGTATATCGGCGCGTGAGGAAAAAAAACTAAAAAGTTTGGCGCACTGTCCTGATATGACCTTAGATGTATCTAGGATGTAAAACAACAAAGCAACATTTTGGCGCAATGTGTGGCCACAACCCTAACGCGCGCATGACGTGTGCTTGGCGTTCGCATTATGTTATTCCAGTGATGTCGACGTGCTTCTGACGTCGCCATAATATTGGCACCTGCGCGTTGTCGCACGTGCAAGCACAAAACTTCGCCGATACCCTGACGCGCATCGCCAACTGTCGCCGTCCATCAACGATTACCAACGCGCGCCTAACGCTTACAGACGTCTCCCGACGTAGCGCCAAAAAGTGACACACGTCGACACGCGTTGGCGAGAAACGTCGTAATGTGACAGGGGTATAAGTAAGAAGCCGGCGCTCTACCGATTAGGCCACCGCGTCCGGTGTGGCGTGCTCAGGCGTGACCCGTGCTCAGCCGTGTCGTTAGACTCAAACTCAAGGCATTGTCAAGCTTGTTTGTTTGTTGTTGTTTTACGTCCTAGCAACATCTAAGGTCATATCAGGACGGGTACCGACTTGTGACAGTGCGCACTCATGGCGACTTTATAGTGCTGTCCCACTGGGAAACCAGGCCGCCGGCACCATGACCTGGTATCCCACTCAGTCACATTATCCTGACACTGAGCACACCAGTCCTAGCCCTATCCTAATAATGCCAAGCTCCTGGCTAGGAAGCGACAAGTATCAATGGTCGTGAGTAATCTTCATACACAAAATACAGAACAAGTGAAATATCTCTAAAACCACACCACCTATTAACAAATCGCTTGGTACACATATAGAAAACATCTTCACCAAAAACATTATATTAAATTTATAAGGTTAGGGTTCTTGATTTCTATTAATTTTGATTAAAACTAATGTTTTGCACTGCGCGTACCGTCAAACTCAAGCCATTGTCAATGGTGGTGAGCAATCTTCACACAGAAAATCCCGGAAAAGTGAAATATCTCTAAAACCACACTACCTAGAAACAAATCACTTGGTACACATATAGAATACATCTTTACCAAAAAGAGTATATTAAATTTATAAGGTTAGTGACTCACGACCATTGACAATGCCTTGAGTTTGAGAGTCTAACGACACGGCTGAGCACGGGTCACGGCTGAGCACGCCACACCGGTTGCGTGGGCCGCTGTGCAAATGTCCTTATAAGTTATATTATAGCGCTGGTTGAATTAAGTGGGGCATGTATTTATAGAATCTTAGAGTCCAGCACCCACACCAGAGCCGCGTTCAAGGTACGCCTCGGAGGCGCCTCGGAGAAATTCCGGACGTTGAGCTAGTCTGAACGACTTTAGCTGTTGGGTGCCTCGAAAATGGTGGCTCCCATAGTGGGCAGCCATTTGCAATCGAAAAGAACAGCTCTGATTGACTTAAACTACTGAATTCGGTGGCCATTTTCTAGGCGCTTTTTGGCTCCTACCTGAAAAGCGAGACGTCTCGGAGTCGACTCCGAGGCGCACCCTGAATGCAAATAGGCAAAAAAGACATCGCGGAGTCGACTCCGAGTCGATTCCAAGGCGCACCCTGAATGCGGCCCAGAATCAGAGGGAAGGAGGCAGTAGGGAGGGAAAGGGGAAGTCTCATCCCCCCCCCTCCCCCCAATCCTCTCCAACCGACCACACGGGACGGTCGAATGAGTCGAGCATTCGTCTCCCGTTTTGATAGATCATGGGATTCGAACCCTCGCGTGCGAACCCTGGCAATTGACTTAACAATTTATACTTGTCACTTCCTAGATAAAGGATTCACCCGGTACTCGCAGTCACAGTACACGGGTGAATACCAACCCTATATAAAAACAGTCGAAAAAGCGGGTTAATGAAATGAGAGCCTAATTTCACAATTTAAGAAGCAACATTTATTCTTTGTAGATGTCTTCATATTTACCCACTACCTTTGAGTTGAAAAATATAATAAAATAGCTAGTTTAATATGATATAAAATTGCAATCGAAGGCGTTCTATGGCCGCCATCTTGGATTTTTGCATTCTCTCCCATTTCACCAAATCTGTGCCAATATATGTAGCCATTTGATCATGGAACCACAGTTTCTACTTCATGTTCCATACTAAACCTATTTTCGCCCGTATTTACACTACATTGTCATTCACCCGTGTACTACAAGTACTGGGTGAATCTTTTATCTAGTCACTTCCTAGCCAGGCGCTTGGAATCATTAGGATAGGGCAAGGACTGGTTGGCTTAGTGTCAGGGTAATGTTACTGAGTGGGATATCAGGTCATGGTGCTGGCGGCCTGGTCTCCCAGTGGGGAAACACTATAAAGTTGCCATGAGTGCGCATTATCACAGGTCAGTACCCGTCCTGATATGACCTTAGATGTTGCCAGGATGTAAAACTCCAAAAACCAACTTTTACATTGTTGACTTAGTAGTAAGACCTGGGGCCATATGCATGGAGCAGTGTTAGCGAGTCAAAACGCGTTTAGGGCGGGATTTCTGGTTTAGCGTGGAAAAGTTGTTATGCATGGAGCAGTGTTAGGCCAACACCGAGCGTTTAAAGTCGGAGATTCTAACACCTGCTCATATCTGGTTTACAGCGGTGTTAGTGTTAGGTTAGTGTCAGGATGGAACCCAAATCTACTCAATGCTATCATATTTAACAGAATTAAATACGCAATAAGTGAAATTTCATCACCCTAAATCTGAAGCGAAATTCACACCGCCGCTACATAGGCGGAGATATTAATATTTTCGAATCGATTAATGTAAAGTAAACAAATCGCCGCCTCCGCAGCGACGTCGATATCCATACTGTCCAACGTCAACTAAACATGGCCGCCGCCATCACCGCCGAATCGACGGCAATATATTATACCCAAATCTATTCAATGCGATCATATTTGACAGATTTACATACGCAATAAGTGAAATTTGATCAATTTAACCCTAAAAACGAAGCGATATTAACGCTGACGCCGCATTGGCGGTGATATTAATAGTGTCGAATCGACAAATGCAAACAAAACAAATCGCCGCCGCAGAGGGATTTCCCAAATCTATAAATAAATTCACGTTTAGCTAACACTCACCGTTTAGGCGCCCATGCATACGGCTTGTCATAGTTCGCGACACCGCCGATAAATGGTGATAGCTGTAATGATGTATCGACACTCTGAGTTCTTGTATGTAACTGACTTTTATTGGTGATCGAACCTCATGACGTCACGCCGTGATATGCGGGGGCATTCGGGTACTTACATATCTTACATCTTCCCCTTTTCATAACAGTTATAATATTAACAATGACGGGGGGTATTTATAACAAGGAATGATTTAACATGTGATACACACTCCCGTCCTGACATAAGATATCACCTTAACCCCATAAAGATACCCATCATAATATTTGTTATATGAAATTATCATCTTAATACCTTGACATGACGTTATAGGTGTAGGCTAATGATGATATATCTCTTAATCGTACATATGCATTTCTAACACCATTCTTGCCTTGCCTGAAACGCAATACTGCGTTAATTATCAACGATGTTCCTCCTATTCTTTCGTTACATCGATGTTATCTTAGGGTCTACTTACATGGTTATTGACAGATATCGTTATAACGGTGTAACAGTAATTACTTAACCCATACATACCTTAAATACATGTTATTTCTTATCCGACTAGACGTTTGTATGGACGCACGGTCGTCCATACGCTCCAACAGCGTTAGACTATTCTTATTCTAACATCCGTGTTCACGTTCTTTATTTGACCTATTGAACGATGTGTTACGTCATGCTACGCATGTACGCATAACTGTCCATTCTTATTGACATCATAACGTGACCATTCTTTATCTGACCTATTGTATGTTGTATCTCGTGGCATTTATTTCAAAACGTTTCGGAGGTTTACTAATCCTACCATACCGTGTAGTGTAAGGTGAGAATGTGTGTTTTGTCAGAAGATCTTCCTTATTTATTTGTTCATTGACTGTGGACACTTGAATATAAACTTTCTATTCCTTCTTAACATATTTCCTTTATCGTTACGAATCTTATAATCTCGCCCCCGATTGTCATTCGTGTCTGCAATATGACCTCCCTCCCATTCATTATTATGGTTCCTGTATTTAACTTTGTCTCCTATTTGTAACAGTGGATGTTCTTTACCTGCACGCTTGTCAAAATACTTCTTCTGGATAAGTTGTTTATGTTGTAATTGTAATGCTTTTGACGGTTGTATCGTCGCTTTGAGATGACTATCCAACACTGGTATACGGGATCTTAAACGTCTAGACATTAAAATTTGAGCTGGGGATGCTCCTACACCCTCCAATGATGTATTTCTATAGTTAAGAATTGCTATGTTAATATCAGTGCCATCCCTCAAACATTTTTTTTATCATGTACTTGAATGTTTGCACATAACGCTCACTTTGGCCGTTACTTTGCGCGTGCATTGGGTTTGTGAAGATTGACTCAAAGCCATAATATACTGCAAATTCACGAAATTCCTTGCTTGAAAATTGGGGACCATTGTCTGACACTACAAATCTCGGAATGCCATACCTACTAAATGTTTGCTTCAAAGCATTAATAATGGCCTTACTTGTAGTCTCTATCATTTCGATAACCTCTGGAAATTTGGAATAATAGTCAACTATTACCATGTAATTCTTATCCTGGACATGAAATAAATCTACTGCTACTTTGTTATACGGTAGATCGGTTATCATATGGCTCATTAATGGTTCTTTAGCTGGCATTTTTCGAAATTCCTGGCACACATGGCATCTTAATACTGTTTCTTCTAATGTCCCCATTAGCCCAGGCCAAAAAACTGTGTCCCTCGCTAATTGTTTGCTTTTGATTATTCCTAAATGAGCCTCATGTAACTTAGCTAACATATCCGTCCGCATGGATTTTGGGATAACCATTTGTGATCCTCTGAATAGGATTCCCTCAGACATGGTCAGTTCATCCTTAAACCTAAAAAATGTTTGAACATCTGGGTCGAGAGTTTTGCCCTCCCTCGGCCATCCATGTGTCGACAAGTCGATAACCTTCTTTAATGTCGAATCCAACATTGTTTGCCGTTTAACGGCTTGTACCACGTCATGATCAATACCAATGCAAGCTATCGACATATCCTGATCGTATAGGTCATCTGGAGTTACACTCGCTGTATGGGCTCTCGATAGGGTATCTGCAAAGAATAATTCCGTCCCCTTTAAGTATTGTACTTCAATATTATAATTCTGCAATCGCATACGCATTCGTTGCATCCTTGCCGACAGAGAATGGATAGGCTTCATCATTATAGCAACCAAAGGCTTATGATCAGATATGACAGTTATTGCGTTACCATAAATATAATCATGAAATTTAATACAACCAAAGCAAATCGCCAACAATTCTTTTTCTATTACTGCATAACTGATTTGAGTCTTGTCTAATGCCTTTGAAGCCATTGCCACGGGTAGTTTGTTTTGGAATAAAGTAGCGCCTAATCCAAATTTGGACGCATCCACTTGTAGAACGATATGTTCCCTACTATTGAAGTACCTCAACACGGGTGCAGTAGTTAACAAACATTTTAACTTTTTGAATGCTTCTTCTTGTTCCGACTCCCAATGCCAAGCTATATCTTTTTTTAAGACTTGCCTTAATGGTTTTGTGATATGTGCCATGTTAGGGATAAATTTATGCACATAACCCATCATCCCCAAGAAACGTTGCACTGCAGGTTTATCCGAGGGACTGGGCATACCGATAATTGCCTCTATTCTTTCCTGATTGGGCTTAATACCGTCTGATGTTATAACATGTCCGACATAATTCACAGTTGTTTTACATATTTTTGACTTTTTCGGGTTCAGCTTCAGGTTTACTTGTGCTGCACGTTCTAGAACAGCTGCTAATCTTAAGTTATGTTCATCAAGTGTTGAACCATGTACCAAAATATCATCCGTTACCACATGGACTCCAGGAAGATCCATAAGGATGTTATTCATCTCTTGGATGAAGATATCTCCTGCCGTTTTAATCCCGAACGGAAGACGGGTAAACCTGAACCTGCCCCACGGGGTGTTAAATGTACATAATTGAGAGCTACAATGATCTAATTCAATCTGCCAGTACCCGCTGTTGGCATCAAGTACTGAAAAATATCGGGCACCATGCAGAGTAGCTACCACTTCCTCTACAGTCCTGACAGGATAGGGACCCCTTAAAATAGCTTTATTTAATTTTGTAGGGTCTAGACATATACGTAATTTTCCAGGTTTACGGACAATTGTGACTGAATTAACCCATGGAGTCGGTTCGTCCTGTTGTACTATAACTCCTAAGTCTAACATCCGTTTTAGTTCCACTTTTACGTCGTTTACAATTGCCAATGGCACTCGACGTGGGGTGTCGATTACAGGACATATATTTTTGTCAATGAAAATCTTAGCATTAACCTTGATCAGACCTAGACCTCGAAAAACATTTGAGTATTGTCTTACCAATGTATCTGCGACAGTATCTCCATCTATGGCATTCACGACATCCAAACGTGCCAACAAGCCCAATTGGACACACGATTGTTTTCCTAGTATGGCACAGCCGGCATCTGTGACTTGAAATTTCACTTCGTGGCCCTCGACATTCAGGGATACCTGTCCATGAGGCCGAATCCTATGTCCACCATATGTCACTAAGTGACATAGGGATGGAATTAAACACACGTTACTGATCTTATTGAACATTTTCAATGGTAAAATATTTGCCTCAGATCCTGTATCTAATTTAAATTGTATATCTTGGCCACCAACACAGAAAGTGGTGTACCACAAATCTTTGTTTTTAATATCACTCGTACACAAGGTGCCTACAAATAGGTCACCATTCACCTCCTCCTCGGGACTGTTTACATCCTGGCGAGGAATGACGTCATCCGTCACATCAATTTCGTAAATAGCCGCGTTCCTCCCTGTGGGCTGTTGCATACGGCACATCCTTACGAAATGTCCAATTTTTCGACATCCTAAGCACTCTTTCCCCCTTGCTGGAAATGTTCCTTTCGTGTGATTGTAGCCACATTGGCCACATTTGTGAACAGCTCCTCGACTTGCTTGTTGATATTGACTTCGATCTGTTGATTGTCGTAACCAAGGAGATGTTCCTGCAGCCGACCGTTGCGCTCTTGCATACCCCGTTTTCACCGCGTCGACTTGATGTACGTCCCTCTGTTGCACTTGTGCCGATTTTATTTCGCTTAACCGACACAGTTGTATACATTCCTCCAACTTGAGATCCGGCAATTGTAACAACTTATTTCGCAATGTATCGTCATTAACACCGCACACGAGTCTATCGCACAGTAACGATGACTCCAACTGTTCATAACAGCAGTACTGTATTCTGTGTTTTAGTTCTCTAATATACGAATCCATGTTCTGCCCTGATTGATTAAACGAATTGAATTCATATCGAATGACAGTTATATTCGTCTTTCCTTCACAATACCATGAAAATGCGTCGATTAGTGGACCAATCTTGTCCTTGTCTGTTCCTTCCAATGCAAACGTACGATGAATCTTTTGCGCTTCTACACCCGCCACATGCAGAAAAACGCAGCACTGGATCCTTTCAGTTTTCGTCGATACACCTGCTGCTACCGCGTAAATTTCATATGCCTGTAGCCAACATCGCCAATTGACCGCCATCTTCTCGTCCAGGTTCAGATATCCTGGTGGTTTCAACCCGTGAAGCGCCATAGTTGCTCCTCAACATCTGACACCATGTAATGATGTATCGACACTCTGAGTTCTTGTATGTAACTGACTTTTATTGGTGATCGAACCTCATGACGTCACGCCGTGATATGCGGGGGCATTCGGGTACTTACATATCTTACAATAGCTACCCGGTGTTAGATGGATAACACCACACACAGCTAACACTGCTCCATGCATATGGCCCCCCTACTGGGTGCTATACTTAGACAGGCATCCTGATATGACCTTAGATGTTGCCAGGATGTAAAACTCCAACAACCAACACGGGGGTGTGGATATACATACCCTAGGTGTCTCGTTTAAGTAGGCTACTGGTTAGGCAGCCGAACAAAATAGACTGGGAAAAGAAAGAGGGGGGTAGGATTACAGATTCAGGCAAAGGTCAAATCGACATTTATAGATCTGTATGTGGCTGGGTTGTAATTAATGGCTGTTGGTGAACACCGGTGTCGCAGTTTCCAGCGTCCGCCAGTTTCCGCGGTACACATACACTCAAATTCTTTTTTTATATTTTATATTTTTTTATTGAGGCTGTATTTATACTGTCCTTAGCATATAAGCCCGGGTACCCAGGCTTGTTTTCAATGCTGGCCAGTTGTAGTGTTGGTGTTATCTTACCACACAGTGGCTGCTGATAAGGTATTTGTCAATGCTTTGTCAATGGCCGTGAGCAATCTTCATACAGAAAAAGTGAAATATCTCTAAAAACCACACCACCTAGAAACAAATCGCGTGGTACACATATAGAAAACATCTTTACCAAAAAGATTATATTAAATGTATAAGGTTAGGGTTCTTGATTTCTATTAATTTTGAATAAAACTAATGTTTTGCACTGCGCGTACCGTCAAACTCATGGCATTGTCAATGGTCGTGAGCAATCTTCATACAGAAAATACAGAAAAAGTGAAATATCTCTAAAACCACACCACCTAGAAACAAATCACTTGGTACACATATAGAAAGCATCTTTACCAAAATCATTATATTAAATTTATAAGGGTAGTGACGATGCTGTTCGATTTTGATGTATGCGCAGAAGCGATGCGTACGCGGAAACTGGCGGACAGCGGAAAATGTGACACCGGCAATATACCATCTAAAGTCATGTCTGTTGTTGTTTTATGTCCTAGCAACATCTAAGGTCATATCAGGATGGGTACCGACTTGTGACAGTGCGCACTCATGGCAGGCGACTTTATAGTGCTGCCCCACTGGAAGACCAGGCCGCCAGCACCATGACCTGATATCCCACCCAGTCACATTATCCTGACACTGAGCCAACCAGACCTTGCCCTATCCTAATAATGCCGAGCATTTGGCTAGGAAGCGACAAGTATCAATTTTTAAGTCATTGGTTTGACTCGACCAGGATTCGAACCCACGACCCCACGATCTACCAAGACGGGAGACGGACAGTCCAACTCATTCGGCCAGATATAAGATAAATATATTGCGTTCATCATTATTATCTCGTTTGCGTTGAAGTAAGATAGTAGTAGCATAGCACAGGAACAACAAATTGTAATAACTATTTAATGGACTCGCCAGTATCTAATACCCCTGTCACACTACGGCGTAACGAGCCAACGTAAGCCTGACGTGGTGATTTTTCGTCATTACGTTGATGTACGTTGGATTACGTTATGATGACGTCAGAATGATGTTAGACTGACGTCGAGCTACATCATGTTACGTCGTGGTACGTCGGCGTGGGTCAAAGTTTTGAACCTCTTCAAAACTTTCGACGTAACTAGAACGTAAGGGTTTACATTCGGCAAACGTCAATGACATTAAATGGACGTTAGTCAAACGCTGGTCACTACATTGCACTATGTTGCACTATGTTGCACTACATTGCACTATGTAGGAACGTGCAGTCCGCGTAGTGAAAAAAACCGGATAACGGACGCCTAACGGATGTCCAACATACGTTTACCGTTTTGCCACCGTTTCATGACGTAAGTAATGTAAGGTAACGTAAAGCAATGTAGTTCTGGCATTGGAATAACATACATAATGGTCTCTGAGCGTAATTACATTGTCCTGTCTCGTTGAATGACGCCATCACTATGCTTTACGCGCCGTTACTCTCTCGTCCACTACGCTGCATCCACGTTCAACTTGTGCCCAAATTTGCATACTACGCCGAGAAGTTCAACGTTTTTCACATTCTCCCTATGTTGACGTCGTTACGTCGTAGTGTGACAGGGCCTTTAGTTGAACATTGTAGGAGGTAATCAGCTAATCCAGGTAAGTATTTTAGTTTAGACAATTCGATGCTGCTTTAATAAGCAGATTATGCAGCTGTAAATAGTAATAGGCCTGTTTCTGTAACATGACCGACACCATTTCACTTATTCATAATTATTATGATCAACCCATGTACACAAAATCCTTTTAATTAAGTAATAAATACATTGTCGTTTCATTGGGTCACTCAGGACGATCTGGACTCCTTGCAATTAGAAGATATCAGATGGTATATTATAAACATACCTCTCACTACATACTTACAATTACAAATATACTTTCAATTACATACTTACAATTGCAAACGTACTGTAGTCGTCTGCACTGACCTCTCAGGCAAGTATCCACATAGACAGGTAGGCGTGGGTAGTGTGGTGATATCAGGGAGCCTAGGTGGTGTAATGGTTAGCACACTGGCCCGGAATGCAAAGAGATGTGGGTTCGAGTCCCACTCTAGGGGCAATATTTCCCATTTTCATCACACCCCACGACACTGGTTGCCGTGATCATGATCCTGTACAAGCTTTGCGCTGTATGGTTGTTGAACCTACCCTGTGTATGTATGTGTTAGTGCATTGCCTGTATGTATGTAATTGTAAGCATTAAAAGACTTACAATTCCAGGGGGACGAGTGTAGTAGTCTGCACTGACCTCTCAGGCAAGTAATCACATAGACAGGTAGGTGTGGGTAGTGTGGTGATATCAGGGAGCCTAGGTGGTGTAATGGTTAGCACACTGGCCGGTATGCAAAGAGATGTGGGTTCGAGTCCCGCTCTAGGCGCAACATCTCCCATTTTCATCACCCCCACGACAGTACTTACAATTACATATTTACAAATACAAATATCCAGATGCCAAAGTACATACACAGGGCAGGTTCAATGCTCCGCAACCCTCCTCGTGTACACAATCTTGGTCACAGCACCAGTGTCATGGGAGCTGTTCCAAATAAAGGGAGCATCATGCCTATAATTGGACTCGAACTCACACTTTTATCATTCCAGGGCAAGTGTCCTAACCATTAGGCCACTAATTTCACTTGTCTCCTTTACAAATGCCCAGGTAACACTTTCAAACTTATAATTGCAAACATCTAGATATCGCACTTCCATTATATTCACATGGTAGGTTCAACACCATAGTGTGCTCAGGATCCTGGCCATGGCACCAGTGTCATCGGAGATGTTTCAGCAAACGCAAACATTGTGCCTAGACTGGGACTCAAGTTCACATTTCTGCCATTCTTGAGCGAGGGCCATAGCCATTAGGCTATCTACGCTCCCTGATGCAATCGACTTACTCACACCTACATGTGGCCTAATGGTTAGGATACTGGCCTAGAATGCAAGAGATGTGGGTTCGATTCATTCTCTAGGCGCAATATTTCCCATTTTGATTACCCCCATGTATTCATTAGCATTAAATAACTTATGGACATAGACCATTTATAAGACTTAACAATTCCAAGGGCACGAGTGTATTAATCTGTGTTGACCTCTGAGACAAGAAGCCACATAGACACGTAGGCATAATAATAATACAATATTTATTTCCACATGATCATTGTACGTATAAGTTGATATTTATATCAGTAATGTTTCACATGAAAAAGGAGAACACGGAAGTACAATACTTATGAAGCGCTTTCCCCAGTTAAGAATAGCACATACCGTATACGTCCCAATAGACGCGTACTGCGCGTGTGCAGACACATGGATGAGCGTCTATTCATAGCTAAAGAAGTTCATGGATTTGTTTTTGTCGTGCCTCTCAAATAAAGTGGGATTGTCTTATTTTATGTGCATTCAGTCTGAATATGATCATACATTTTTATTTGTTTTTGTTCTGCCTCTGAAATAAATTGTGATTGTCTTATTTTATGTGCATTCAGTTTGAATATGATCGTAAATTTGAGCATGCTTTCAATCTTGAAATGGAGGGTGTGTTACTATTGGGTAGTGTGCTTCTATTGGGACATATACGGTATGCATTAATAATTCACAAGGACGATCACCAACTTTTTATTTTATTTGGTCTAATGTATGTATACATTTACACGCGCACACAAGATGTAGGCTTAAGCCCCGTTCACACCCACAACTTTATGCCGAACTAGATAAGGCGAACTAGAGGAGTCGAACTAGGCGTCCTGTCCACACATGCAGTACTTGGGGTGGTTTAAGGCGGAAATCGATCTCTGCGCATGAGCAAGTCCATACTAACCAGCGCCAGTTTCGGTTCATCGACGTCACTATGAGAGAGTGTGGGTTCGACCTAGATATGTATTGACTGAATCGTATTGTTTTGGAATGGTCAAAACTTCTGCTGGGCAGTGAAACCCTAAAAATAAATGATGAACAAAATATCTGTGCACCTCTAGCCGGTTCATAGACCAAATTATATGATATAGTGTGACATGCTTAATCCGCTTCAAGTAAACCGCTACCGTCCACACAAGCAAGGTGGGCCGACTTAAGCTAGTTCGCTTCATCTATACTACCTCGAGAGGTGGTATAGTTGAAGCGAACTAGATGAGGCGACTCAGGCTTAAGTTGCCTCAGCATAGTGTCCACATGACCAATTTGAGTCGAACTAAAGGAGGCAAACTAGTTAAGCCGACTTAACTCGTCAGTGTGAACGGGGCTATAGATACATGCCTACAAATAACCGGACCCGGTGGCTGAATCGGTAAGAGCGCTCACTGGCTTACCGTGTGCAATATCAGGAATTCGAATCCCACTCGAGTAAAAACAATGACTTACAAAATTGATTCTTGTCTCTCCCTGGCCTGGGCAAGGACTGGCTAGCTCTGTGTCAGGATAATGCCACTTTAAAATGGGATATTAGGACAGCCTGCTCTCCCAGTGGGGCAGCACAATAAAGTCGGCATGAGTGAGTACCTGTCTTGATATGACCTTAAATGTTGCTATGACGTAAAACCTAAACAAACAAAAACAAAAATCATTGGCACATGCAATACTTCCTTGTGCGTTGTATTCCCGAAAAGTATTATATTATAAAGTTAGGCTACTCTTATATAAGAAATGACACAACACAAGTATGGATTGATCAGTTTAATGCGAGATCTTGAGAAGGGTCCACAGCGACGAAAGGATGAAAAACGAGTTCCCACTGGGTAATATCGAGCATACCCTTGCCGGATGAGTTTCCCATTCATTAAGTAGTGATATTGTGTGATTTAAACAGAAATCAATGTAGATCAATTTCAAATATACTTCAAACAATTTAATCTGTGCAAAAGATACATAAATATGTGATAATGTCTGAAAAATAAACTAGCCAAATAATATTTGACTACACTGCTAGCTCTGTGGAGGTCTAGCCTGGTCCCCTGGCATTCATTTGCATGGGCAGAGGCACAGGAGTTTTCATCTATTATCACTCACTTTCCAACCTGGTCCCCTAGCCTTTGTACCGGAAACAAGTTTAAACGAGCTGAAACGAGTTCAACCGTGGCTGGTTGGGTCGCACCGTGGCTAGTTGGGTCGCTCCGTTTAGCGCTGAATATGCTTATGGAGATCTTGGCTAGCATAATGCCTAGCGGGTTATAAATTTGAAAGCCCGGCGCGATATGGCCGAGTAGAGGTTCGCAGGGCACCAACACGCACGCGGTGGCGCTGCAGTAGCATATACCATAAACACAGTCAGATGTAACAGAAAAATGTATAGGAGTGGAAGTTAAGAGCACACTACGACCTATGGCGTTAGCATAGCCGACCTATGTGCTTTTCGACCAACACTTCGGCATAGGCCATCATAGGTTGGGCATAGGTCGTATACACTTTTCATAGGTCGGCGTAGGTCGAGCCACCGAATATTGTTTGTGCATGCTCAAAATGTTAAACCTATGCCAGCATGTGGCTCATATGTTTCTCATACGCTAGACGTATGCTAGACATATGCCGGCATAGATTACGCATAAGTTACGGGTAGGTCGGCATAGGTTAGCCGTATGTTGAACCTGCGTCCTCTGCATATCTCTGGTGTATATAGCGTACGCCTAGCTTACGTCTAACGTGCCTCTAGCGTGTGCTGGCGTACCCCTAGCGTATTGCGAGCGTACGCCGAGTGTATTCCCAGCGTGTTGGCTGTCTGTCACACTACGACGTATGGCCTTAGCGTATGCCGACCTATGCAAATTTTGACCAACACGGGGGCATACAGCATCATAGGTTATGTATAGGTTGGGCATAGGTCGAGTACGCTCGGCATAGGTCAGCGTAGGTTGGTGTATCTCAACCTATTTTTATTTTCAAATTATTTCGACACGTTACGCACAAGCCGCCGCCATACGTCGTAGTGTGACAGGGCCTTTACAGTTTCACACTTGGACACTAAAAGGGAACTGTCGTCACAATTTGTTACTAATAATTTATCGTCCTCGCTTACACCAGTCGGATTAGTCCAGACCAGACCAATATGTCCTGCAGTGGTGTGAGGCTCAGTGCCCCATAGGTTGTCACCTTGTAATATAACTGGAGGCCCGGGCGTCAGAGCCCCAAATATACCACTTACTCTTCCCAGATGCGTTCTGACAACTGTCTGTCAGTTCACACCTGATGCCCCTCTCCAACATGCTCATCTGTAATACAACTGTGGAACTATATCTCTCATAAGAAAGAAAGGGAGGACAAGTCACGCAAGATTGACAGTGAAGAAGTTGTGCTTTATTGTCATAGTTGCACTCCTCCTGTGTTCTGCCGCATCCCTCCTCACCGCTCCAGAGGTAGCAGCACCGTGTCGGCTTAGAAAAGCTGCTTGAGCCTTTCCTGCCATACGAAGAGTTAGAACCTGCCTTGTAATATATGCGTAATAGACGTCTAGAAACGTCTGTAAGATATGCTAATGAGATGACGTCATGGAAAGTTTAGCCGGCAGTTCAGTGAACCATGGATGGGAATAAACCATTCAGTATCCAGAAGTCAAAGTGTTCAGACTTTGTACTTTCACATGGTGTCAGATGAGGAAGAATGCCGGCCACTAATACGCTGCCAGGTTTGCGGCCGCCAGGTCAGCTTGTCCTCAGCAACAATGCAAGATCGAACTGGAAAACATGGATCAGAGCATATGACATATACGCCACTGCTGCAGGTGTCATATTGAAGACAGAATGAATGCAATGCTGCATCTTTCTTCACATCGCTGGCGAAGAAGCGCAAAAAGTGTTTGCCAATATGTCCATCGCGCTCACTGACCGAGACAGGATCGGACCACTCACAAAAGCATTCCAGACATATTGTGCAGGCAAGTGCAGTTTGATAATGACAAGGTACAAGTTTAATTCGCATAATCAAGCTACAGAAACTATGGCCACATACATCACGGCGCTAAGAGACAAAGTAAAGGATTGCGAATACAGGTCAGTGGAGGAGTCGCAGTTGGTGGCTGGCGTTAAAAACATTAATTTGCATAACAAACTGCTTCTAACTGCTTCAAACTGCTGAGTTAACTCTGGAGAAGTGTGTGAGTATGTGTGAAATGAGTGAATTCAGTTCGGATCTGTTGGAGGATATCAAATCAGATGTTGAAAGTAAGGAAATTGATTTTCTTAAGAACTATGCTACTGCGCGTACCGGTGCACCGGCGGTCCAGTCATCGCCGATGCCATCTTGGAAATCGCCATCTTGGAATTCTGGCGGTGCCGGTGCAGGAGAGTTCAAGATCCGCTGTCAGAACTATGGATACGAACACTGCCGGGGAGTCTGCCCAGCGAAAGGCAAAGCTTGCATAGCCTGCAAGAAGATCGGGCACTTCGGTAAGGTCTGCAGGAGCAGACTTGGCAGAGTCAACGAGGTTACCGTTGAAGAGCCCGACCATCACAACGCTCAGCAAGATCCAGATCCGGTGGAGGTCAACGTTTTGATTACAGATCTGTTCATCGGTGCCGTTGACCGCGGGGCCGAGCAAGATGCCGAGTTGTAGTACGCGACCGTCCGGGTGAATGGTCGTCCAGTGAAGTTCAAGCTCGACACCGGGTCGGAGGCAAACGTGCTTCCGAGGAACGTCTTTGACAGAGTCCCTCCAGGGCAGCTGGCGAACACCAGGTGTTCGTTGGTGATGTTCTCGGGACATCGGATCACTCCTGATGGTGAGGCGTAGGTCGACGTGAATGGCAGAAACTTCAGGTTCCAAGTGGTGCGGAACTGTCAGCCTATTTTGGGGAAACAGGCTTGTGTGACATTGAACCTGTTGGCGCGTGTCGATGAGGTGCACTCTGCCGTGCCGATGAACATTTCCAAGCCGAACGACAGTCCCACTGCACAGGCTGAACAGCTGGTAAGCGAATATAAAGACGTGGTTTCAAGGTTTAGGTCTGATCAAAGCAAATGTTGTCATTCATGTTGATAAATCTGTACAACCTGTTATAGATCCGCCTAGAAGAATCCCATTTGCAATTCAAAGTAAAGTATGTAGTGAAATTGATCGCATGGTAGAAATGGGTGTAATAGTTGAGCAGGATGAACCTACCAAGAGGGTCAATTCTGTAACTATCATAAAAAAACCAAATAAGATACGGATTTGTCTGGATCCGACAAAGTTGAACAAAGCGATAAAGAGAGGGCCTTTCCCTACCAAAACAATTGACAAAATTATTGCCAAGATGGCAGATGCAAGGGAAATTAAAAACGTTTTCAGATTCCTGGGGGGGGGGGGACTTAAAAACAGTTTTCAGATTCCTCCCCCTATTTTCAAATTCACCCCTCCGAGAATTTAAAATTGTTAAAAAAAACTTTAAAAAACGTTTTAAATTTCAGACCTATAATACTTTTTTTTAACCATCTTGGAGACTTTTTGTGTCATTTGTGGTTAAATATGTTTTATTGTACTAGTAATAATTTCTATTATGCTATTCTCTGTATATTATAATATTTGTTATGAAAAATAACAAAAAATAACAAAAATAAAGAAAATTCCCCCAAAATGGGGGGGGGGGGGAAGTTAAAATGAGGGAGGGAATTTGAAAACGGTTTCAAATTCGCCTGGGAGGAATTTGAAAACGTTTTCAAGTTCCCGAGGGGGAACTTAAATATGGGGGGAATTTGAAATCTTTACACCAGGAACGGGTGCTGCAACCAAGCGCATAGCGAGAGAAATGGCTCACGAAAGGTCCACATTACCATGTACAGTGCAGTAATTCCCCAGTAGGTGCCGCCACCATAGACGCGTGTCTATGTATTTAACACCAGGTGTCGCAACCATACGCAAGGAGCCCCCACCCCAACAGGTTGTGAAGTTCGTGAATGTGGTTTTACGAGGTACCTGCGGTACTTAGATAAGACGGGAAGAAAGTATGAAATCATGAACAATTACTGATTTAAAAAACCTACTATTTGGGTATATGTTTAAATTAAAAAAACCTAGAAAGTTCTGTGAATGAACTAAGTCTTTGCCCCATATGGGATGGCCGAATGAGTTAGAGCGCCCGTCTCCCCTGCTGGTAGATCAAGGGTTCGTGGGTTTGAACCCTGGTCGAGTCAAATCAATGACTTAAAAATTGATACTTGTCGCTTCCTAGCCAGGTGTTCGACATTAATAGGATAGGGCAGGTTGGCTCAGTGTCAGGATAATGTGACTGAGTGGGATATCAGGTCATGGTACCAGCACCTGGTTTCGCAGTGGGGCAGCACTATAAAGTCGCCATGAGTGCGCACTGTCACAAGTCGGTACCCATCCTGATATGACCTTAGATGTTGCTAGGACATAAAACAACAACAAACAAACAAAAACAACAAAACAAAAAACTAAGTCTTTGCTTTTTGTCTTAATACCAAAATTACTTGGGCTGTATACTAAAGCCGTGTTCACACAGGCAAAATGTGAGGCGAATCAGACAAATCGAATCAGGTGAGTCAAATTAGCGGCCCGTTCACACGGGCAGTACTTGGGCCGGAAATCGAAATCTGCGCATGAGCAAGTCCAGACTAACCAGCACCAGTTTGAGTTCGTCGACGTCGGCCGAGAGAGTGTGGGTTCGACCTAGATATGTATGGATTGAATCGTATTGGTTTGGAACGGTCAAAACTTCTGCTGGGCAGTGAAACCCTAAAAATAAATGATGAAAAAAATATATGTGCATAGATAGCGGTTTCATTAATTAAATTATATAATATGCGCTTTTGATCGACCGGAAAGTCAACAAACTAAGGTCTCGACTGCGCATGCGTGTCACTTCCTTAATCCGCATCAGTGCGTCCACACGGGCAAAATTATCCGCATCACAGAAATCGATTCACGTAAACTACCTCGCTAGGTGGTTTACAGGATCCGCATCACGTGAATCGAATCAGCCCTAATCCGCCTCAGACATCCGTTCACACGAGAAATGTGAGGTGAACTAGGCAAGTCGCTTTCTACGAATAGATTTACATTCCCTGTGTGAACACGGCTTAAAACAACACACCAAAATCCACTTTATTACAGACACTTTTGCTAATTAGTGCATTCTTTTGCATCACATTAATCAGAACAAATACCAAAGTGTGCAGTTTTGTTTCCATCGGCGCTGAATTGCCGTTGGTTAGAATCTATTAATGTAGTCTATCAGAAAGACCACTAAATGAGCTTTAATTTGGTATATGATAGCCATATATTTACAAGAAAATCAAATTATGCCAAACAAAAAACACACCTCATGTTTCATTCAGCGTCAAAGGCAAATTTTAATCATGTAACTAAAAAAATCTTAAAATATGAATGTCTTGAAAAGTAAACAAAATAGACCCTTTCGGGTATTGTGTTATTATATATTAAACTAGCACCGTGTGCTTAACCTTAATTAACTGCTCAGTTGAAAGAAATACAAAATGACTGCCGGTACCTAGGTTTATGCCATGTTGGCAACAATGACCCGTATTCTTGGCCGGTGCATCCGGCAGAACTTGTCAGAAGAAAGAAAGAAATTCCTTAATTACCAGTCTGACGTTTTTAGTTGTTTGTTAAAATACATTTAATTTACAGTATCTACTACTCCAATTGGTTGAAATTTAGTTTATTTCTTTCTTTTATAGAAAGTTATGGTAATTTAATACATCCTTTATCTCCCCAGTATGGGTTTGAATTCATCACACTTTTAGAATCCCCGTCAACCTTATCTACTCATCCCTATGTGGCTTTGGCATCAAGTTCCATATTAGGCAATAACTGTTTAACACATAACTATGTAGGCCTATGTATGTAATAGCCTAAACTGACCTCTTAGGCAAGGGGCTACATAGACAGATAGACATTGATAGGGTGATGCAACAGAGGTCTAGGTAGTGTAATGGTTAGCACGCTAGCCCTATAGTGGCAATAAATATGGGTTCGAATCCTGCTGTAGGCGCAATATTTCCCATTTTCATTATCCCCCCCCCCGAGACTGGTTGCCATGACCTGGGTCCTGTTCAAGCTATGCACTCTTTGATTGGTGAACATACCCTGTGCATCTGCATGTATATGTAAATGTATTGCCAGTATGCATGCAATTGTAAGCATTACCTATGTTGTCATGCAACATGGCTAATTTGGGAATGAGATTTCACGGGTTTTCCGGTCCATGTGTCATGCCCATTCGGTGCTCACGTCACTTCTAACACGACAGTGGGCAGGACAGCATCGATTTCTCTATCTACATACTGGACAATCTAAGCAGTCTTACCATGTCCAAGTTACATCTCTCCTCTCGAGTGTTCCTGGAGTATACCTTACTGTGTTGTTTTGCCCCGGAACCCTTCCTGATCGTCTGCTGCATCACTGTGCCTGGTGTGCCTACAATTCAAGAGGCTGTTGGTACACAAGGAGCAAGACTGCCTCAAGAAACGCTGTTTTCTTGACAAGAAAGCAGCTTGCGGTGACGCTCCCGCAGCGCCCAACACAGTGAGTGATCATGTTTACATCGCACCTGCTTGCCTGATGCCCCCCTCCCACCATGTGGGGTGGTCAAGCCTTGACTCTCGCCCTCTGATTGGACATACATGCCAGGGCCCCACCCCCCGCCCATGGGCCCTGCTGCCTCACAGGTCCCGCTTGCTCCACTGCACCTTGTGCCCGTGGCCACACCGCCTGTGACCCCATTAGCGTCACCCACCACTGGGCAGTGTTTACCTGCTCTTGACTTACCGGCGACGCCACCGGTCTCCAACACTCCAGAGACTGTCACACCTTCCCCGACAGCCAAGCTGTTTGTCACCGCTGATATACTGCCTGTGTCAACTACCTCGCTGTTACCTTGTACTGTGTCTCCTTTACCACTGACTACTGCTAGCTTTGTTTTGTCTACGTCTAACTTATCCACTGACATGTTGATTCCAGCTGCAGATGATGATAATGTTAGCCTGTGCTTGAATCTTGCGTTTCACTGGTTCCATGTACCACCCCTAATGACCCTTCAGTTGCAGATTACTCTGCTGTCAACACTACTTGTCTGCCTACACCTTCTCCAATCAGCCACATGTTATATATTTTCTGGCCCTCCCCCTAACTGCAGGTGTGGTCCAACTTTGCTGATTACGCTCTAATCTATGAAAAAGGAAAACTATCGGCTGTCCTTAACTACTTGGAAAAAAACTCTCGGTCCCCTCCGAACTCAACATTCCAGTCTTGAGGTCCCTCCTGATAGATTGCCTTGACCCTACACTAGTAGAGTGCTTAGATTACGGGTGGCCACTTGACTACACTACGGGCACCCCCCACCCCACCCCCACCCCCACCACCAACCCCACCCCCACCCACCCCCACACTGAAGAACCATGTGCTGGGTGCAGATGCAGATTTCCACATTTAAAACTTTGTTAAAAAAGAGTGTAGTTTGGGGGCTTTACTGGGCCCATTCAAGCATCCCCTTTGTTCCATGGTGCCAGTTCAGCCCTATCGTGACCAGGCCAAAAAAGAATTCCTCCGAGAAGTGCATTATAATAGATCTAAGTTTCCCGCTAGGAAAAATTGTGAATGCTGGCATAGTAAGGGGATATTACCAAGGTAGGCAGTTCATGTTTTCCCTCCCTTCAGTCTCAACCTTAACCGATCGTATGTGTAAGTTAGGTCAAATGACTTGGCTTTGGAGCGCTGATTTATCACGCGCCTACAGGCAACTCAGGGTATGTCCGCTGTCCACCCAGTTATTAAGCATTTCGGTCAATGGCGCTTATTTCACTGACATAGCCCCTCCGTTCGGGTGCAGGACATTTGCTCTCACCTGCGCAAGAACCAGCCGTGCAGTAGTTTGGCTAATGAGGAACCAAGGTTTCTTTTCTCTCTGCTATCTAGACGATTTTGTAGGCATAGAAGCATCCAGAGAGAAAGCAGAACAGGCTTACACCTACTTCCACTCACTGACAACTAGACTAGGCTTAGGACTGGTCCTTGATAAATGCTCCCCTTCGGTAACTACCATTACTTGGTTAGGCTTTGCAATAAACTTGGTGCTCATGACAGTGGCACTACCCGAAGAAAAGTTGGAAGAGGTTCAGAAAGAGTGTCAAGCTTGGTTTACGAAGTCCATGGCTTCTAGAAGGCAGTTGCAAAGCCTTGTGGGAAAACTACAGCGTGTGTCAAAATGCATTAAGTCTGCTTCCAGGTTCATGAACAGAATCTTGCCACCCTGAGGGCAACACCTTTCAAAAGCCAGCACCCTTTCACAAAAGACCTGTTAAAAGATATAGATTGGTTCCTTAAGTTCACCGCAAACTTAAACAGGCTAGTTCTGCTTCCCCAGGAGCCGATTAAGATCTGCATGATAGAGTGTGACTCTACATTAGAAGCCGGCGGGGCCTTCTCTCCCTTGCATTATTATGCTGAGCTGTACCCCAAAGAGATCAAAGAAAGCCTCTCAATAATAATTCACTTAGAAGCTCTAAACCTATTCCATACAATACATGAAACCTTCTTTTTTTTTTTTTACTAAATGTATTTTATTCAGCGAATAATGTCTTTTGTCAGCGCCAGAGCACTGGTCTTCCGGCCGTTAATTACAATTTGTTGGTACATAAATGACAATATCAGTTGCAATAATAACCACATGAAAAACCTGTTCGATAATAGAAGCATAATATAAATTGACTATTTGTCGTAATAGTAACTGCATGCAATTCCAGTTCAACATATGTATTATGCACTTGGTGAGCATGCATCAATAAATGTACAAGATGACTCTAGAATTGTGTTTAAACACTTCTTTCTTCCTTTGTTTTCTCTCTTCTCTTTTCAAAAAGATATAACATATCTACAATACACATATATATATACTATATTGCAAATATGCAAATCAGTGGATCCAATCACCAATACCAAATGCGGAAACCTGGCCATTTAAAAAAAAATGATTTTTTTATCCCATCACGAGTGTTCCGTTCTGTGTGGCCTAATGATGGGATCGCGGTCTGAGATTGCAGTGGGGACTTACATCAGACAGGTTTTATGTCAATTTAAAGGAAAATTTTAGGTAATAGGTTTTGAAAGAAGGTGTAGTAGGGGTGGGGTAAGGGCGGGAAGGGGATCAGCGTGCAGGGCTGTGTAGTGCATTTGAGAACATTTATATATATATATGTATGTACAAGGGTCAGGGCAAGGAAGGCCTTTAGAATACCTATAACCGTGTCAGGGTCTGACAGGCCGGTTGTATTTTCATAAAGTTTTTAAATTCAAGGAGACTTGTGGACTGTCTTGTCCTCACTGGAAGTTTATTCCACAATGTGCCACCTCTGTAAATCGGTGCTTTAGTCAGTTTGTTTGTTAGTGGCATGGGTGTTTTTAGAAGTGTAGCACCGCTCTGTCTGGTTACTCTGTTTGTATGGTCAACATATTGTTCATCATTGGATCTTTTATACATGAGACTGAGGAGATGTGTGTCCCTCCTTTGACTAAGGTAGCTGACTTGTGCTTTAACATGCATTTCCTTTACAGACAGCGTTTTCCCTCTGTAGACAGTTCTAAGTGCCCTGTTTTGAATCCTCTGTAATTTGTTTTCTTGTTGTTTTGTCAGCAGTCCATATATTAAATCATTGTAGTCAATTATTGGAAGAATAGTGGCTTTATATAGTAACAGGGCTGTATTCTCGCTCATGTAGTACCTAATTTTTCTACCTTTTGCTACCTACTAACCCACAAAATTACAGGGTGACTGTCAACACCGACAACGGCACCTCCCAGCAGGTCCTGGCGTCAGGCAGTGGAAAGGACCGGTTCCTCTGTGCATGCGCCAGAGAGCTCTGGCTCATCTCGGCTAATACCAATTGTGAGCTAGAAATTTGTTTTAAGTGAGGCAAACTTCTACACCTAGCAGATGCACTAAGCAGATCACCACACAGCTCTACAGCCAGCCAGCTGGCAGACACCTACTGCAGAGAACTGAACCTGTCACCTGTTTCCATTAATTTTTCTCTTGACAATATAACGTTTGACATCTAGATCCCTTGTCGTACTTGGAAGATAGTCCATTGTTTGGTTTGAATCCTGCTCTAGATGCAATATTTCCCATTTTCATTATCGCTACAACATATATATGTACTATCTAATTTATTATTTGGATATAAATAACGACAGCCCCTTAATGTTTCTCTCTAACCACCTTAACCTCCATTTTATTCACTGCGAAGTGGGCATTCTGTTCTCCTCGCCTCAGCTACAGCGTGAGCCAACTGTCACTCTGCTCACTTTCAACACTTTTTCTGTAGGGCATATATTCTCCTGCCAGAGAATAAACTCAACCCAAACCAAGTCCTAGTCTTCCTTCTCATTTCGTGAACAAACTACTTTATATATATATATATGGATAGTGATAAACCCTTTATCGCATATAATAATGCCTGTAGTGTTTTGCAATTACCCCCCCCCCCCCAGGCCGGGGTGGGGGGGGACCCCCATCATGCACCGCCCCGCCTCAAGCACAGGGCCTAGCCTCCACTCGCTTGGAGGAATATAGTAACCATAGCATAAGATATTAGGAATAGTATTTTAGTTTGATTTATAATGAAGCAACTCATATAATAATAATAATAAATTTATTTCCACATGATCAATGTACACAGAAGTTGATATTTCTATCAGTAATCTTTTCACATGAAAAAGGAGAAAGCAGAAGTACAATACTTATGAGGTGCTTTCCCTATATATAAGCAATCAAACAGGAAATGAGAAACAAAAGACTAGACTTGGTTTGGGTTGAGTTTATTTTCTCTGCCAGGGAAAATATGTGCCTTACCGATAACAATTTTGAAGTGAGAGCTGGGAGACCGTTGGAGTCGGTTCCCAGGAGGGGGGAAGCAGAGAGTGCCCGGTTACAGAGGGGGCCTGCAGAGAAAAAGGGGTGTTGGGAAGCGAGAGGTGCCCAGAAGGAGCACCAAAAACATTAGGGACTATTCTTTATTTATATTCAAATAATGAATTATATAGCATATATATATGCTATATATAGCATATATATATATTATATAGCATATATATTGTGGTGTTCTCTGTGGCGGAGTGGTTAGAGTGTCTGACTTTTTTCTAGGTCGGACTCCTAATCTGAAGGTCGGTGGTTCGATTCCCCATGCCCCCATCTCTGCCAATTTGGATTTCCACCGCTGTGTATAACTTACAGCGACATCAAAGGCCAGTTGCTCTCATACCATGTCTATGTGGTGTGGGAGGTTAAAAATCCCTTGGGTCGGTAAAAGTGTAGGCTCGGGCTTTCTATCGACAAACTGTCTAATGGTGAAAACAAGCCTATTCAGGCTTATCCATGATAGGCAGTATAAATCTTCAACAACAATATATATTATGATCTCAAGCATAGCCGGTAAGTATAAGAATTGCTCAAGGTCGATGTTATTTGGTGGGGGGGGGGGAGAATACTACTATTAAAACTATGTGTTGGCCTAATGAGTTGAATGTCCGCTTCCGGCGGGGTTCAAAACCTGGCCGTGTCAAACCAATGCCATAAATATTGTTACTTTTTGCAACCTAGCCTATTACTAGTAGACGACAAGGAACAATGGAATGAGAGATCAATTGTCCGCGATTGAAATGTCCCTACTTAATAAAGAAGATTCAATAAAGGAAACAAAATTAAAAGAGGAAAGAAACGGTTTTGGTGCTAATTGCTATGCTCCTTTTGCTGACCGCGAAGTTTATTTCATTGACAGTTTATTTTATAAACAGTTTATTTATGAACATCTTATTTTATGGGCAGTTTATTTAGTGAACAGCTTATTTTATAAACAGTTTATTTGATGAACAGCTTATTTTATAAACAGTTTATTTGATGAACAGCTTATTTTATAAACAGTTTATTTTATAAACAGTTTATTTTATAAACAGCCCCCGCCTCCTGTAAAAAGCACAATCACAAGCATAAGGACAAACAAGGAAGAGCCGTGGTTGTGTGTTTGTTTGTTGGAGTTTTCGTCCTGGCAACATCTAAGGTCATATCAGGACAGGTACTGACTTGTGACAGAGCATACTTATGGTGACATTATAGTGCTGCCCAACTGGTAAATCAGGCTGCTGGCACCATGCCCCAATATTCCACTCGGCCACATTATCCTGACACTGAGCCAACCAGTCATTGCCCTATCCTATTAATGCAGAGCACCAGGATAAGAAGTGACAAGTATTAATTTTAAAGTCATTGGTTTGACTTAACCGGGAACCGAACTCCCGACCTTCCGCACGCGATGTCCGCGCTCTACCGATTGGCTACCGCGCCCGGTGATGATCGTGTGTAGTGGAGAAAACTAGAGAAATCATGGAAGAGTCGACTCTGAGACGGCTCTGTGATGGCTCGGTGATGGCTCTGTGACGGCTCCGTGATGGCTCGGTGATGGCTCGGTGATGGCTCTGTGACAGCTCGGTGATGGCTCGGTGATGGCTCTGTGATGGCTCTGTGATGGCTCGGTGATGGCTCTGTGATGGCTCGGTGATGGCTCCGTGACGGCTCCGTGATGGCTCTGTGATGGCTCCGTGATGGCTCCGTGACGGCATTGTGATGGCTCCATGATGGCCCTGTGATGGCTCCATGAGGGCTCTGTGATGGCTCTGTGACAGCTATGTGACAGCTCTGATGGCTCTGTGATGGCTCTGTGATGCCTCTTTGATGGTTCCGTGATGGCTCCATGATGGCTCTGTGATGGCTTTGTGATGGCTCTGTTATGGCTCTGTGATGCCTCTGTGATGGCTCCGTGATCACTCCGCGATAGCTCTGAGATGGCTCCGTGATGCCTCTGTGATGGCTCTGTGATGGCTCGGTGATGGCTCTGTGACGGCTCCGTGATGGCTCTGTGATGGCTCTGTGATGGCTCCGTGATGGCTCCTTGATGGCTCCGTGATGGCTCCGTGACAGCTTTGTGATGGCTCCGTGATGGCCCTGTGATGGCTCCATGATGGCTCTGTGATGGCTCTGTGACGGCTATGTGACAGCTCTGATGGCTCTGTGATGGCTCTGTGATGCCTCTTTGATGGCTCCGTGATGGCTCTGTGATGGCTCTGTGATGGCTCTGTGATGGCTCTGTGATGGCTCTGTAATGGCTCTGTGATGGCTCTGTGATGGCTCTGTGATGGCTCCGTGATGGCTCCTTGATGGCTCCGTGATGGCTCCGTGACAGCTTTGTGATGGCTCCGTGATGGCCCTGTGATGGCTCCATGATGGCTCTGTGATGTCTCTGTGACGGCTATGTGAGAGCTCTGATGGCTCTGTGATGGCTCTGTGATGCCTCTTTGATGGCTCCGTGATGGCTCCGTGATGGCTCTGTGATGGCTCTGTGATGGCTCTGTGATGGCTCTGTGATGGCTCTGTGATGGCTCTGTGACGGCTCCGTGACGGCTCTGTGACGGCTCTGTGGTGGCTCTGTGATGGCTCTGTGATGGCTCTGTGATGGCTCCGTGATGGCTCTGTGATGCCTCTTTGATGGCTCCGTGCTGGCTCAATGATGGCTCTGTGATGGCTCTGTGATGGCTCTGTGATGGCTCTGTGATGGCTCCGTGATGGCTCCGCGATAGCTCTGAGATGGCTCTGTGATGCCTCTGTGATGGCTCTGTGATGCCTCTGTGATTGCTCTGTGATGGCTCCGTGATGGTTCCGCAATAGCTCTGAGATGGCTCCGTGATGCCTCTGTAATGGCTCTGTGATGGCTCTGTGATGGCTCTGTGACGGCTCCGTGATGGCTCTCTGATGGCTCTGTGATGGCTCTGTGATGGCTCTGTGATGGCTCCGTGATGGCTCCATGACGGCTTTGTGATGGCTCCGTGATGGCCCTGTGATGGCTCTGTGATGACTCTGTGACGGCTATGTGACAGCTCTGATGGCTCTGTGATGGCTCTGTGATGCCTCTTTGATGGCTCCGTGATGGCTCCATGATGGCTCTGTGATGGCTCTGTGATGCCTCTGTGATGGCTCCGTGATGGCTCCGCGATAGCTCTGAGATGGCTCCGTGATGCCTCTGTAATGGCTCTGTGATGGCTCTGTGATGGCTCTGTGACGCCTCCGTGACGGCTCTGTGACGGCTCTGTGATGGCTCTGTGATGGCTCCGTGATGGCTCTGTGATGGCTCTGTGATGGTTCCGTGATTGCTCTGTGATGGCTCTGTGATGATGGCTCCATGATGGCTCTGTGACGGCTCTGTGATGGTTCCGTGACGGCTCTGTGATGGCGCCGTGATGGCTCTGTGATGGCTCTGTGATGATGGCTCCGTGACGGCTCCGAGATGGCTCTGTGATGGCTCTGTGATGATGGCTCCATGAGGGTTCTGTGATGGCTCTGTGACAGCTCTGTGACAGCTCTGTGATGGCTCTGTGATGGTTCTGTGATGGCTCCGTGACGGCTCCGTGACGGCTCTGTGACGGCTCTGTGACGGCTCTGTGATGGCTCCGTGACGGCTCTGCGATGTCTTTTTTTTGCCAATTTGCATTCAAGGTTCACCTCTGAGTCGCCTCCGAGTGGTCGCGCTTTTTGAGTTGGAGCTGTTTTCGCCTAAAAAATGGAGGTGGGTATCAACCAATCAGAGCTCTTCTTTCGGTTGCAAATGGCTGCAGCCTATGGAGGCCACCATTTTCGAGGCACCCAACAGCTCAATGTCGTCAAAGACCCTATAATACTAAGACGGCTCACTCAGCCTGTACTGTGTAATCAAAATGATCAAACCCACCACTTGGTGCGCTGGCTGTTCTCGTGGTTAAACAGGTGCTATATTATATGTATAAATGTATATATGAATGTGAAAGATGTGTGATGATGGCGCTGCTGATGATGATGCTGATGA
Organism: Branchipolynoe longqiensis; assembly: GCA_030323885.1. Taxonomy (NCBI): domain Eukaryota; kingdom Metazoa; phylum Annelida; class Polychaeta; order Phyllodocida; family Polynoidae; genus Branchipolynoe; species Branchipolynoe longqiensis. The sequence continues at coordinate 55,579,498 of CM059195.1, forward strand.
TGATGTGTATTTGTTCATAGCAATTTCATATTGATGTCTATTCATACTTACCTATCTCATGTATAATATAATTGTATGTGTTTACATGTGAAACACCAATCAGCAGCTGGGCTGATCAAACCCACCACAAGGTGGCACTGCAAAATTTACATTACCATGGGAGAGATAGGGAGTGAGCCGTCTTAGTATTATAGTGTCTTTGATGTCGTTCAGACTAGCGCGACCTCCGGTATTTCTCCGAGGCGCCTCTGAAGCGCACTCTTGAATGCGGCCCAGATTATGCTTGGCAATTCTGGGCCACCAAGGCATATTAACCCACACTGGGATCTGGGTCAAGGCATCGCAACCCATCTTTCTTTTTGTGAGGGTTATATTTGGAGCGCTCTGCATAATTGATTGATACACAATCCGGGTAATTAGGTGCCTAACTGGTTCCCTGGCCTTCCTACCGATTATCTCGCACATCGGGCAGGAAGCAGCACTATAGCCACACTTAGAGACCACAAACACCTATCATTTCGCTTGGTTCCGGCGGAGGGGTTAGCATACCTGTCAACCGACCGGTGTTTTTGGTATTTTTGGTATTGTTGGTATTGTTGGTATTTCTCTTGTTGATGTTGTTGGTTGGTTGTTTGAGTTTTACGTCCTGGCAACAATTAAGGTCATATCAGGACGGTTACCTACTTCTGACAGTGTGCACTCATTGCGACTTTATAGTGCTGCCCCACTGGGTTACCAGATGGCCAACACCACAACAGGATATCCCATTCAGACACATTATCCTGACACTGAGCTAACCCGTCCTTGTCCTATTCTAATAATGCTGAGCACCAGGCTAGGAAGCAACAAGTATCAATTTTCAAGTCATTTCGACGGGGAATCGAACTGCCGACTTTCCACATGGGAAGCCTGCGCTCTACCGATTCGGCCACCACTTCTGGTTATATCGATATGAATGCTAATTAATATATTACTATTAACCTCAGTATATCAATCTTAACATTGTCATTGTCACTGTCACCGCATCTACTGTGCGTGTTGTTATTGTTATTGTTATTGTTCTTGTTGGTATTAGTGTTGTTATTGTTGTTGGCGTTACTGTTGTTGGTGTTATTGTTGTTGGTGTTATTGTTGTTGGTGTTATTGTTGTCGCTATTACTGTTGATATTTTTGTTGATATTGTTGCTGATATTATTGTTGTTAGTGTTGTTGTTAGTGTTGTTGTTAGTGGTGTTGGTAGTATTGTTGGTAGTGTTGTTGGTAGTGTTGTTGTTAGTGATGTTGTTAGCATTGTTGTTATCGCTGTTGATAGTGATATAGTTAGTGTTGTAGTGTTGTTGTTAGTGTTGTTGTTAGTGTTGTTGTTAGTGATGCTGTTAGTGATGCTGTTAGCATTGTTGTTAGTGTTGTTAGTGTTGTAGTTAGTGTTGTATGTGTTGCTGTATGTGTTGTTGTTAGTGTTGTTGTTAGTGTTGTTAGTGTTGTTGTTGTTAGTGTGGTTGTTAGTGTGGCTGTTAGTGTGGTTGATAGTGTGGTTGTTAGTGTGGTTGTTAGTGTGGTTGTTAGTTTGGTTGTTAGTGTGGTTGTTAGTGTGGTTGTCAGTGTGGTTGTCAGTGTAGTTGTTAGTGTGGTTGTTAGTGTGGTTGTTAGTGTGGTTGTTTGTGTCGCTGTTAGTGTCATTGTTAATGTCGTTAATGTTGTTAATGTTGTTAGCGTTGTTAACGTCGTTAATGTTGTTAATGTTGTTAATGTTGTTAATGTTGTTAATGTTGTTAATGTTGTTAACGATGTTAACACTGTTAACATTGTTAATGTTGTTAATGTTGTTAATGATGTTAATGTTGTTAATGATGTTAATGTTGTTAATGATGTTAATACTGTTAATGGTGTTAGTGTTGTTAGTGTTGTTAGTGTTGTTAGTGTTGTTAGTGTTGTTAGTGGTGTTAGTGTTGTTAGTGTTGTTAGTGGTGTCAGTGTTGTCAGTGTTGTTAGTGTTGATGTTAGTGTTGGTGTTAGTGTTGTTGTTAGTGGTGTTGTTAGTGTTGTTGTTAGTGTTGTTGTTAGTGTTGTTGTTAGTGTTGTTGTTAGTGGTGTTGTTAGTGTTGCTGTTAGTGTTGTTGTTAGTGTTGTTGTTAGTGGTGTTGTTAGTGTTGTTGTTAGTGTTGTTGTTAGTGTTGTTGTTAGTGTTGTTGTTAGTGTTGTTGTTAGTGTTGTTGTTAGTGTTGTTGTTAGTGTTGTTGTTAGTGTTGATGTTAGTGTTGTTGTTAGTGTTGTTGTTAGTGTTGTTGTTAGTGTTGTTGTTAGTGTTGTTGTTAGTGTTGTTGTTAGTGTTGTTGTTAGTGTTGTTGTTAGTGTTGTTGTTAGTGTTGTTGTTAGTGTTGTTGTTAGTGTTGTTGTTAGTGTTGTTGTTAGTGTTGTTAGTGTTGTTGTTAGTGTTGTTGTTAGTGTTGTTGTTAGTGTTGTTGTTAGTGTTGTTGTTAGTGGTGTTAGTGTTGTTGTTAGTGTTGTTGTTAGTGTTGTTGTTAGTGTTGTTAGTGTTGTTGTTAGTGTTGTTGTTAGTGTTGTTGTTAGTGTTGCTGTTAGTGTTGCTGTTAGTGTTGCTGTTAGTGTTGCTGTTAGTGTTGTTGTTAGTGTTGTTGTTAGTGTTGTTATTAGTGTTGTTGTTAGTGTTGTTGTTAGTGTTGTTGTTAGTGTTGTTGTCAGTGTTGTTGTTGGCGTTGTTGTTTGTGTTGTTGTTAGTGTTGTTGTTAGTGTTGTTGTTAGTGTTGTTGTTAGTGTTGTTGTTAGTGTTGTTGTTAGTGTTGTTGTTAGTGTTGTTGTTAGTGTTGGTGTTAGTGTTGGTGTTAGTGTTGGTGTTAGTGTTGTTAGTGTAGTTGGTAGTGTAGTTGTTAGTGAATTTGTTAGTGTTGGTGTTAGTGTTGCCGTTAGTGTTGCTGTTAGTGGTGGTTTTGTATTGTTAGTTTGTTATTAGTGTTGTTGTTTGTGTTGTTACTGCTGTTGTTAATGTTGTTGGTGTTGTTGTTGTTGGTGTTGCTGCTGTTGGTTTTGATATTGCTGTTGGTGTTGCTGTTGCTGTTATTGTTTGTCTTGTTGATGGTGCTGTTTTTAATGTTGTTGTTAGTGTTGTTAGTGTTGTTAGTGTTGTTAGTGTTGTTAGTGTTCGTGTTGTTAGTGTTGTTGTTAGTGTTGCCGTTATTGTCGTTGTTAGTGTTAGTATTGTTGTTGGTATTGTTGTTAGTATTGTTGTTAGTGCTGTTAGTGCTGTTGGTAATTTTGTTGGTGTTGTTGTTGGTGTTGTTGCTGCTGGTGTTGGTGCTGGTGTTGTTGTCGGTGTTGTTGTGGTGCTGGTGTTGTTGCTGGTGTTGGTGTTATTATTATTGATATTATTGTTTTTGGTTTGTTTTGTTGGGGTACATTAGTTGTTTAAACAATGGAAATTTCAATTGCGGACGATTGGTCTTCCTCATTCCACTGCTCCTTGCCCTATCCTAACAATGCCGAGCGCCTGGCTAGGAAACGACAAGTATACATTTTTAAGTCATTGGTTTGACTCAACCAGGGTTCAGACCCACGATCCCACGATCTACCAACACGGGAGACGGACGCTCTAACTCATTCAGCCATCATGCCTCGTTCCAGTCATGAGCCTTGTACTGATTTACTCCAGTTGTATACGTACAAGATGGCGCCGATGATGACTCAGCACAATGATTGTCATTCAACTCCTGTTTGGGGGCTTACATGAGTCAGGACGCACGTGGGCCCGTGGTGGGAGTGTACTTGTTTTCAACGCAACTGGAGGCCAAAATGGCTCCCACCTCCCGTTTTGGTAGTTCGTGGGGTTCGAACCCCCTGACCGAGTCAAACCAATGACTTAAAAATTGATACTTGTCGCTACCTAGGTGGCGCTAAGCACGATCGATTAGGATAGGGCAAGGAGCAGTGAAATGAGGAAGACCAATTGTCCGCGATTGAAAATTCTGCTGCTTATTCAACTAATGTACTAAAAAAAGGGGGAACAAATAAGAGAAGAGTTATATTATAAAGGGCCATACCTTGGGAGGTGTGGCGGTGACTCGGCTTTGCAAATAGCCAATACAAAGTGTGCTATACATTAGGCATATATGCTCATTAGATGATCTCTAATAACGGTAGGGAAACCTAATTGGTAGAGCACAGGCTTCCCATGTGGAAAGTCGGGAGTTCGAATCGCAGCCGAGTCAAACCAATCACTTATAAAATTGATACTTGTCGCTACCTAGCCTAGCACTCAGCATTAATAGGATAGGGCAAGGACTGGTTGACTCGGTGTCAGGATGGTGTGACTGTGTGGGATATCGGGTCATGGTGCCGGTGGCCTGGTCTCCCAGTGGGGCAGAACTATAAAGTCACCATGAGTGTGTACTATCACAAGTCAATACCCGTCCTGATATGAAATTAGATGTTGCTAGGACGTAAAACAGCAACAAACAAATATAACTAGTATTATTTATAAGCATACATCAAGCAAAATTGTTGCTGCATATTCATATTTGTGTACGTACCTTCATACTATGTATGCGAATAAAAACAAGTTATTAATGTACATTATGTCTCCCCCCCCCTTATTACATCCATTGATTAAGTATTATATATGGGAAATTCAATCATGGCTGGGTCAAACCAATGACTTAAAAATTGATACTTGTCGTTTCCTAGCCAGGCACAGAGCATTATTAGGATAGGGCAAGGACTGGTTGGCTCAGTGTCAGGATAATGTGACTGAGTGGGATATCAGGTCATGGTGCTGGTGGCCTGGTTTGCCAGTGGGGCAGCACTATAAAGTCACTATGAGTGTGCACTGTCACAAGTCGGTACCCATCCTGATATTACCTTAGCTGTTGCTAGGATGTAGAACAACAACAAACAAACAACTGTGCCTAAATCCAATGACATACTTTGATATACAATGGTTGACAATGCGTTACAAGTTTATACCTAGATACAATATCAAACTCGCAATCTTGCTTTGATATCCGAAAGGACCTAAAACATGTAGCCAAAACATATATCGTTCAATAATCTTTGATATATAATAGTTGAAAATGTGATGGTGGTTTAGATAACTATTCATGCTGTACCCCAACCCCATTTCTTCCTAAATGCCATATCGTGCAATATACTTTGATATAATGGTTGACACTGTGTTAGTGGGCTCAATCTTGCCATCTTGCTTTGATATCAGCATGGCTGTTGGACCTGTACCTGTGCCTAAGACTCATACCATGCAATATACTTTGATATAGAATGGTTAACACTGTGTTACTAGGTTAAAACCTGCCATCTTGTTTCGATATCCACATGGGTGTAGGACCTGTGCCTGTGCCTAAGTCTCATATCGTGCAATATACTTTGATATAGAATGGTTAACACTGTGTTAGTAGGTTGAAACTTGCCATCTTGCTTTGATAACCGCACAGCTCTGGGACCAGTGCCTGTGCCTAAAACTCATATCATGCAATATACTTTGATATACAACAGTTGACACTGTGTCAGTAGGTTCAAACCTGCCATCTTGTTTCGATATCCACATGGGTGTAGGACCTGTGCCTGTGCCTAAGACTCATATCGTGCAATATACTTTGATATAGAATGGTTAACACTCTGGTAGTAGGTTCAAACTTGCCATCTTGCATTGATAACCGCACAGCTCTGGGACCAGTGCCTGTGCCTAAAACTTATATCATGCAATATACTTTGATATACAATGGTTGACACTGTGTCAGTAGGTTCAAACTTGCCATCTTATTTTTATATCCGCATGGCTGTACCCCAACCCTAGTTGTGCCTAAATCCTATACCGCGCAATAATACTTCAATATACACTGGTTCACAGTACGTTATTAGTTTATACCTCCATACAGGGTCAAACTAGGAACATTGTTTTGATATCTGGATGGCTGTACCTGTACCTAGGCCTAATACTCATACCATGCAATCAACTTAGATATATGACGGTTGACACTGTGTGAGTAGGCTCAAGCTTGCCATCTTGTTTCGATATCCTATGCCTGTGCCTAAGAATCATATCATGCAACAAACTTAGATATATAAAGGTTGAGACTTTGTTAGTGGGCTCAAACTTGCCATCTTGCTTCGATATCCTATTCTCGTGCCTAGGATTCATATCATAGCGAAATAGCGAATGGTAGACAGGAAGTGTGAACACTTATTTGTCTCTCATTTTTGCTTGATTGCAAGTAAATAAGCAACACAAGGAATAATTAGTAGCATGTGGTGAATAAGGGGTCAACTTTCCCTGGATCATCAGCCCATGCTTTTTCTAATCTATTCTTGAATGAATTTATTGACTCGGCATCAATAACATTTTGTGGGAGACTGTTCCATATATTTATGATCCTGTTTGAGAAACTGTGTTGCCTTAACTTTGAAATGGCTCTGGGTTTTACTAGTTTGAGAGTATGGCCCCGACTGCCTTCTCTTTTATTCAAAGTGAAAAATTGGTTCATATCTATTTTATCAAAACCTTTCATAATTTTAAATACTTCAATTATGTCACTTCTTTTCCTTCTGTAGGAAAGGGTAGGAAGTTTCAATTCCCTAAGCCTTTGTTCATATGGTAAGTCCTTTATAACTGCAACTAATTTTGTTGCATATCTCTGAACCTTTTCGATCTCCAGAATATATTGTAATCAATATCTTGTAATCAATATCATGTAATAAACTTAGACATATAACGGTTGAGACTCTGTTAGTAGGTTCAAGCCCAGTCGGGATGGCCTAATGAATTAGATTGTCCATCTCCCCTGTTGGTAGACAGTGGGGTTGTGGGTTCGAACCCTGGTCAAGTCAAACCAATGACTTACAAATTGATACTTGTTGTGTCCTAGCCAGGCGCTTGGTATTATTAGGATATGGCAAGGAGCAGTGGAATGAGGAAGACCAATTGTCCACGATTGAAATTTCCCCTGCTTAAACAACTAATGTACAACAAAAAGAAAAAAAGCTTGCAACCTACCTTTGATATCCTGTGCCTGTGCCTAAAACTCATATCGTGCAATAAACTTTGATATATAATGGTTGAGACTCTGTTAGTAGGCTCAAGCTTGCCATGTTGCTTTGATATCCTATAGGTGGCATTCCTTACACGCGTAATGCGTAATGCGTTATGCGTTATGCGGTATGCGAATGCTATCATTCCTTACACACGTTATGCATAATGCGTTATGCGGCACACGACTGGCTATATTTAAAAAATAAAAATAAACAATTATTCTCCATACTGCTCTGTATATGACCAAATATTGCATGTATATCTATGTAACTTTTTGTACGTCACATGCGGGTTCCTACCTTTATTATAACCAAATTAGAGATAAGTATTTATATTTCTGTGCATATGGTAGCATTCTTAGCTTTCCACTAACCTTATGTCTCCCGGGTGCCCAGCTCACCATGTGTTTCCAATCAGCACCCCTGTATGTGACTGTTCCGTAATGCTCAGTCGCCTCTCCTGGTGTTAAACTAATCGACACATCAGACTAAGGTTTCTATTCACACCCAGCTTGACGCATAACGCATTACACACATGGACCGATCGGGAAAATGCATTCGCATTCGCATTCTCATTCGCATTCGCATTATGCGTGTAAGGAATGTAGGTCATAGGTTTCAAGGCATTTCGATTTTTTGTCGCATTCACATTCGCATTACGCACTACGCGTGTAAGGAATGTGCCCTTATGCCTGTGCATGAAACCCATATCGTGCAATAAACTTAGATATATAAGGGTTGACAACGCACACAGATCTCAACACCCGGAAAGGCGGCCAGTCTATCTTAGGAGGCGGCCATTAATAATTCACCAGCTGGTAACTGGAGCATGAAGCATCCTCCATCGACCCGGCGTGAATAAGCATGAGATGTAAACAAGCATTGGGCGTAGAGCCTCTGGGCTGACTCTCACATGGTGGCTGAATCAGTAGAAAAAAGAGAGTAGAGCTTGGTTTATTTAACAACACCTATGGAGCACATTGATTTTTATCATCGGCTAGTGGACGTAAAACGTATGGTCATGCTGACATATTGGAGGAAACCCGCTGCTGCCACATAGGCTACTCTTTCTGATAAGCAGCAAGGGGTCTTTTATATGCACTTTCCCACAGACAGGACAGCACATACCACAGACTTTGATGATCCAGTTGTGGATCATTGGTTGGAACGGAAAATAGCCCAAACTGTAAATTGGTCCAGTGAGCAGGATTTATGTCCCGCTATGAACATTTCCTGCGTATGCTCTGTAAGTGTAAGTTAACCACAAGTATGAGACTTATTCCTAGGGGACACATGCAGGTGACGGTAGGTAGACTGCATGATGGTACCTAGCTAGGCTAATTGTTAGACCAATAGACCCAGAATGGTAGAAATGTGGGTTCGAGTGCCGTTCTGAGACTAATGTTTTCCTTCGTTTTATGTAAAAAAATAAAATAACACCCACCTCGCACAACAATATGCTTTGAACAGGATTTGGAGGAGGGGAAACACAGGTCCAGACATGTAGAGTAGAACCTGGCTTCAATGGATTGGCTGGTTAATGGAGTTTTACATCCTAGCAACATCTAAGTTCATATCAGGATGGGTACTAACTTGTTACAGTGCACACTCATGGCATCTTTACAGTGCTGCCCCACTGGGAAATCAGGCTGCCAGCACCATGACCCAATATCCCACTCAGTCACATTATCCTGACATTGAGCTAATCAGCCCTTGCCCTATCCTATTAATGCCGAGTGCCAGGCTAGGAAGTGACAAGTATCAATTTTGCAAGTCATTGGTTTGACTCGACTGGGAACCAAACTCCCGATCTCCGGCACGCAAGGCCCAGGCTTTACCGATTCGGCCACGGCGCCTGGTGGCTTCAATGGACAACTTTGCATCCAGACCAACTTTGTCTTAACATAACAGGCGTCATTTGAGAGATAATTAATTTAAATAAAAGACAGTTTGGACATTTAAGACTTACTGTCTAATGGAGGAGCTCTGGCCATCCGTGGACAGGCTGGAAGCTGGGTCCAGTGATGGCATAGGTTGTACACATACATAGGTTTGTGCGTTGTTGATTTATGTCTTAGCAACATCTAAGGTCATATCAGGACAGGTACCGACTTGTGACAGTGCACACTCATGGTGACTTTATAATGCTGGGAAATCAGGCTGCCAGCACCATGACCTGATATCCCACTCAGTCACATTTTCCTGACACTGAGCGAACCAGCCCTTGCCCTATCCTAGTAATGCTGAATGCCAGGCTAGGAAGCGACAAGTATAAATTGTTAAGTTATCGGTTTTACTCCACCAGGGTTCGAACCAATAAACTTCCCCTGATCTCCCAAAACAGGAGACGGACTCTCAACTCATTCAGCCACCCCGTCTGCGCCACACATACATAGGTGATTAATTGGAGTTTATTGGTTTAATTATTGAGACCCATCATGGAGGTGAAGGGGGTGAAGAAGGAGAGGCAGAGAGAGGTTGGCTATCCAGAGGACAGTGACCCCAGTGTGTGTGGCAAGAAGAGAGGAAGGGAGCCCAGCGAGACGTGAGGTGTGATTGGTTGAGTGGTGATTGGCTGGTCAGGGGGGGCCAATGGGTGAAGGGCGAGGTTGGAAGTGAGGTGTGAGTGGTGATTGGCTTGCCAGGAGGGCCAATGGGCGAGGGTGGAGGTGAGGTATGATTGGTTGAGTGGTTATTGGCTTGCCAGGAAGGCCAATGGGCGAAGGGTGAGGGTGGAGGTGAGGTATGATTGGTTGAGTGGTTATTGGCTTGCCAGCGGGGGGCCAACGGGCGAAGGGCGAGGGTGGTGGTAAGGTGTGATTGGTTGAGTGGTGATTGGCTTGCCAGGAGGGCCAATGGGCGAGGGTGGAGGTGAGGTATGATTGGTTGAGTGGTTATTGGCTTGCCAGGGGGGCCAATGGGCGAAGGGCGAGGGTGGTGGTCAGGTGTGATTGGTTGAGTGGTGATTGGCTGGCCAGGAAGGCCAATGGGCGATGGGCGAGGGTGGATGTGAGGTGTGATTGGTTGAGTGGTGATTGGCTGGCAAGGAAGACCAATGGGCAAAGGGCGAGGGTAGTTGTGAGGTGTGATTGGTTGAGTGGTGATTGGCTGGCAAGGAAGACCAATGGGCAAAGGGCGAGGGTGGAGGTGAGGTGTGATTGGTTGAGTGGTGATTGGCTGGCCACGAGAGCCAAAGGGCGAAGGGTGAGGGTGGAGGTTAGGTGTGATTGGCTTGTCCCCTGTGGGGGGATTGGCGGGGGCGGGGTAGGGGTAGTGCTTTATAGCTCTCCCTACCCCAGCAATGACCCTGAATGAGCATGCACTTCTCCTTGATAACGATGAATCTGGACATAATCAAACAAATTTACCTTTGTCATTTAGGAAAGATCCAGCTACATTTCTTTGGGGCAGTGGAGTGGGGGGGGGGGGGAATTAGTTGATTCAGCAGGGTAAATTTTGATTGCGGAGAATTGCTCTTCCTCATTCCACTACTCCTTGCCCTATCCTAGCAATGCCGCATACCAGGCTAGGTAGCGACATGTATAACATTTGAAGGTATTAGTTTAACTTGACCAGGTTAATTATCTAAACTACAATATGACACTTACATGTGTATTATTCTCGTTAACATATAAAGAAACTGTGTACTACTTTTGTGAAATGGAAACCAAAAGTGAAAACATTCAAAATAATAGCAGACAAAATTCAAATAATAGCAGAATCCATATTCATATGAAGGTTTACATGTTATGCATACATTAGAATTGAAATATATTTTTTTACTTTTTGATTTTGATCTTATACAAATTGAGAAAGCCATTAAAATTAACCATGTTATACCCCTGTCACACTACGACGTAACGAGCCAACGTGAGCCTAACGTGGTCATTTTTCGTCATTACGTTGGGTTACATCATGATGACGTCAGAATGACGTTAGAATGACGTCGAGCTACGTCACATTACGTCGTGTTACGTCGAGTTACGTCGAGTTACGTCAAGGTTTTGGACATGTTCAAAACTTTCGACGTAGGTCGAACGTAAGGGTTTATGTTCGCCGTACGTTCTGTTCACGTTCAGTGAACGTCAATGACGTTAAACGGACGTTATTTCAACGCTGCTCACTACGTTCAACTACGTTCCACTACGTTGACCCACATTAAACCAAGTGCAAATGCCTACGAGGCTTAATGGGAACGTCAGGAGAACGTCAGGAGAATGTCAGGAGAACGTGCATTCAACGTACGTTCAACGTCTCATGACATAGCTAACGTCACATAACGTTCTTCTGGCTATGGAATAACGTTCATAACGTTCCGTGAGCGTAGTGACGTTGTCCTCTCTCAGTGATTGACGGTATCACTACGCTTTACCAACGTTACGCTTTCGTCCACTACGCTGCATCCACGTTCAACTTGTGCCCAAATTTGCATACTACGCCGAAAAGTTCAACGTTCTTCACGTTCTCCCTACATTGACGTTGTTACGTCGTAGTGTGACAGGGCCTTAACACCCATCTATTAACCATGTAGCACACATCATTTTAGCACACATCCATAGCATCATTTTAACACACATTTAACCGTTCGCACCGTTGTGTGCCTAAATGTTCCCTTAATAATTCCATGTGAATTTCCTCCTCTCGTCCCGCCGCCTCTCGTCCCGCCGCCCGTTGACCGCCTTCATGCGATGAAACCCAGGCTAAGGGTGGAGAGCCAGAGTGCCATAGAGATACGGATTGTCCCTCTCCTACATTTAATAAATGTATATTAGTTATTTCCATAGTTTACTGGCTCTCCTCCCCGTCATATAGAGTGTTATAGTACTTTAAGTAATCCAGAACAAAGCAGACAGTCTACTCTGCCTCCGCTGTCACTTATAAACAGCCTAGATAGTGTTTACTCAGTTATGTGTTATTACAGTAATTCATGCTTGTATTAAGAAGGTGGTTATTATTTCCCTGGAGGGTGGGTGATCGTCTTCATAGAGTCCGCCGGGCAGAAGGCCCTTAATTATATAGATACTAATGAAATATTTAATATCAAGTTGACCATAGCGGTTAATATACTAAGGGACTGGAGGATAGTAAGGAATGCAAGGAATGTTTCAATCACTTTTTAGAGCTCACAACTTTATTTCTGTTCCTAGTGGTACAATCTAAGTTCTTCAATACTGATCAATATGAATAAATACATCCCCTCCCATTTCGTTAAGTTTATACAGTTTGGAATTCCGACAATTAGAGCCTACATCTCGTCTAAAACATCAGAGCGTGTCGAAACACGTCCAATGAGTCTGAGCCCGAGCGCTCGACCTTCCTATGTTGCTAGGAGAGTAGCAACCTGCGTCTCCTAGCAACAAGTTACAGCAGTGAACCCTGCCCCGCATTTGATGGCCAATGCGGGTTCGTCTTGGTGAGCAGCCCACATTTCCAAATGCGGGTTGCTCGACCGATGGGTCGACAATGGCCACAGCTCGAGTATAGTCTCGCCCACTTCACACACAACAAATTTAAACAAGATTTGATTGATTACAATTAGGCAAAGAAGATTGTGTCTTACAAGAAAAAAAGTTGAAAAAATCACTTGCGTAGATGCATGATGTCGATATACAAATTTTAACTTTTGCAGAAAAATTATACAAGCATATTTTGGATACGTTTAGGGAGATATATTAAATACATGTATTATTGTTAGTACTTAATACACAATACCTATTTAACTTACTACCTCCAAATAAAACCACGCCTAGTCCTTAGCAATGTAATGTGGAAACCAAATATGTGGTACACAGTTTCTGAGCACGACATCAGGGAGCCTAGGTGGTGTAATGGTTAGCACATTGGCACGGAATGCAAGAGATGTGGGTTCGATTCCTGCAGTAGGCATACTTTTTCCCATTTTCATCACCCCCCCCCCCCTCCCACGACAATAATTAATACAAATCAATACTGTTAAAGTATGACCCCTACAGGCCATTTTCTAGTGTCTGGCCACATACTTTCTGTATAAATAGACCATTTTAATGAGCCTTCTCATACCTCACTGTTTGCTATCTAATACCTGCAACTTGGTCTAATCACACTTGACCTAGTTTTAGGCAGATATGAAAAGGATGCTGTTCATTTCCGATTGTTTGTTTGTTGGAGTTTTACATCCTGGAAACATCTAAGGTCACATAAGGATGGGTACCGACTTGTGACAGTACGCATTCATGGCGCCTTTAGGTTTGATAGTGCTGCCCCACTGGGAGTTCAGGCCAACAGCACCACATCCCACTCAGTCGCATTATCCTGACACAATCCTTACCCTATCCTATTAATGCCAAGCACCAGGCTAGGAAGCGACAAGTATCAATTCTGTAAGTCATTGGTTTGACTCGACTGAGAATTTAACTCCCGATCTCCCGCATGGGAAGCCTGCGCTCTACCGATTCGGCCACTGCGTCCGGTATTGTCGTATTCGATGCAGCCAAATGCTCACCAGTCATGTATACTGAAACAAAGTTGGGCACCCTAGCAATCAGCTGTCATAAACCCAGAAATTAATAGTACATGGTCCCATCAGCATTAGGACTTAGGAAAGCCCACCTGGCGCAGTGGCCGAATCGGTAGAGCGCGGGCCTCGCGTGCAGATGGTCGGGAGTTCGGTACCCGGTCGAATCAAAGCAATGACTTTAAAATTGATATTTGTCGTTTCCTAGGCTGGCGCTTGGCATTAATAGGATAGGGCGATGACTGATTAGCTCAATGCCAGGATAATATGACTGAGTGGGATATCGGGTCATGGTGCCGGTGGCCTGATTTCCCAGTGGGGCAGCACTATAAAGTCACCATGAGTGTGCACCATCACAAGTCGGTACCCATCCTGATATGACCTTAGATGTTGCTACGATGTAAAACTCCAACAGCCGACCAACCAACTTACCCATAGGGCCACCGGCCACCGGCGTGTAGAAGAATGACGTCACGTGACACTTGGTGAGGAGTTAGAGATGGCTAACAGAGCAGAGAGCGCATGGTGATGCGACACTCACTGCTTAATAATGCAGCAATAGGGTGCTCCTTTATCCGTGCGTGACCTTAAACTTTATTGTCAGCTCTGTGGTGCGTTTTATTAAAGTCCCACCCACAAAAGTACAACAACAAAAAAACACCTCTTAAAAATCCAATAATCTTCCAGAACCCCAACACCCAAAAGTTTGTTTTATTTAATGATGCCTATAGAGCGCATTGATTTTCGCATCATTGGCTATTGGACGTCAAACATATATGACATATTTCTTTGGAGGAAACCCGCCGTCGCCACATAGGCTACTCTTTCCGATAAGCAGCAAGGGGTCTTTTATATGCACTTTCCCACAGAGAACACAGCACATACAACAGCCTTTGATGAACCATCTGTCGACCCCCCCCTCCAATAAACAAATAAATATGGAACCGAAGCAACTAATAAAAACTAAACAATGACCAACAATTTCCATTAAAGAGAACACAATGCACATAACACCCCTCAACCCCCCACTCCACCCCCACAAAAAGAACCCACAAACGCAACCCCCCCCCTCCAACCCACAAAAAGAACCCACAAAAAGCCACACACACACACACACACAACACCAACAGACATTCACAAAGCGAAAAGCTTACAAAGACCACAACACAAGTCGCACAAACACACAAAAGAGACTCACAAGACAAATGTCTGCGAATTGCTGGTAAAGTGCGCCCTATTATAATATGCAGAGCTAATTCCATATGTTTACTATGACGCGCCCATCAAAGGTTAGTCGGTCTGGCCGCTGCCATGCCACAGTCCGACAAGTCAATACCACGGCACATGGCAGTCGGGTTTGAATGGCGCGCCCATTTGGTGTTGAAAACATCAGTGCGGTAGTAATGTTTGGATGTCGCCTGGGACCCCTTGCTGCTTATCGGAAAGAGTAGCCTATGTGGTGGCAGCGGGTTTCCTCCAAAGAAATATGTCAGAATGACCATATGTTTGACGTCCAATAGCCGATTGATATGAAAATCAATGTGCAATATAAACAACAATATAAGTCAAATCAAATTAAAACAAACATAACTCAACCACCTATTACTTACAGGCCTATGGACATGTAAATAAAATAGGCTAGTATAGAATTAAGTAGAAAAAAGCGGAAAACTCTTCCCAAGAAAACCCCAAAACACTAACATAGAACCTTAAGAAAACAACTAACATAGTAATAAGAATAGAACAAAAATACAATGCCAAGAGGGCCCCAAAAAAACCTAACATAGACTATTAAACGTACCAACAGACTATCTATCTGCTACTGAAATGCAGACAATCAAATATCTTATCAGCAGCTACTGTTTGATAAGACAACACCAACACTACAGCTGGCCAGCATTGAAAACAAGCCTGGGTACCCGGGCTTACATGCTATGGACAGTATAAATACAGCCTCAATAAAAAAAAAAGCGCTCTAGAGGCGTCGTTAAATAAAACAAGCGATACTTTTACTTTTGTGTGTCGTTTGGAGCATTGTGGCAGTGAGATTTCTGTTTCATATTTACAACACTGACTCCATATACAATTCCCGAATGTGATGGCTGAATCGGTAAGGGGGGGGCTTCCAAAATTGTCAACATTTTCACTGTCGTACTAAGTGTACGACATGGGGGGGGGGCGGGGGGGGGGGGGGGGGCTGACGGTAAAGTAAGACTTTTATCATTAACAAAAATATAGATTTTTTTCGGCGAATTTTTGTGTGTGTGAACATTATAGTTTATTTATTGGGGTTTAACATCCTGGCAGCCTCTGTGGTCATATCAGGACGGGTACCGACTTGTGACAGTGCGCACTCATGGCGGATTTATAGAGCTGCCATACTGGGAGTCCAATCAGCTGACACCTTGACCCGATTTCCCACTCAGTCTAATTATCCTGGCACTGAGGTAACCTATCTTATTAATGTGGAGCGCCAGGCTAGGAAGCGATAGGTATCAATTTTCTAAGTCATTGGTTTGACTCGACCGGGAAGTGAACTTTAAAACACCAGTGTGTGGTAGTAATGTTTGCGTGTTGCTTGGAGTGCTGTGGCAGTCAGCTTTCTCTTTCACATTTACAACACTCACCATACTGGCACCATTTGAATTTACGTGAACCAGTTTCCGGACACAATGGCTGAATTGGTAAGAGCGCTGGCTGGCTTCCCGTGTGGGAGGTCGCTGGTTCAGACCTTGACCAAGTGAAACCAATGACTTACATAATTTATACTCGTCGCTACTTAGCCTGGGTGCGGTGGAGTATTAGGATATGGCGAGGATTGATTTTCTCAATATCAGGATGATGTGACTGAGTGGGATATTGAGCCACAGTGCCCAGTGGCCTGGTCTCCCAACGGGGCTGCATTATGAAATTGCGACTTTATAGTGCTGCCCCAATGGGAGATCAGGCCACCAGCACCATGACCTCATAGGTCCAAAGCGGGAGACGGATGCTCAACTCATTCGGCCATCCCACCAGGGGCCGTATGCAGGAGTCAGTGTTAGCGAGGCAAAACGGTGTTTGTCGGGAATTTCGGGTTAGCGGCGAAAAAATGGTATGCACGAGTCAGTGTTAGGCCTAACACCAAAGGCTTAACCGGTGTTACCTTAACCCTAAAAAATATCAGCTTTAGCGAGTTTATTAGGCCCAAATCTATTCAATGCGATCATATTTAACAGAATTAAATATGTAATAAGTGAAATTTGAGGAAATTAACCCAAAATTCGAAGCATTATTAAGGCTACCGCCGTATTGGCGGCGATATTAATATTTATATGTTCGAATCGACGAACGTAAAGTAAACAAACCGAAGCCGCCACCAGTATGGAAAGCGACGTCGATGCGGCGGCTGCGGCGATTTGTTTACTTTACGTTCGTCGATTCGAACATATAAATATTAATATCGCCGCTTTTACGGCGGCAGCGTTAATATTGCTTCGAATTTAGGGTTAATTTCCTCAAATTTCACTTATTACGTATTTAATTGTGTTAAATATGATCGCATTTAATAGATTTAAGCGTAATATATCGCTAAAGACGCAGAGGGATTTCCCAAATCTATAAATAATTTCACGTTTAGCTAAAATGTAAGTGTTACGCGCTCGTGCATACGACTTGACACAGTTCCTGACATCGGCGATAGCTAATCGGTAATAGGCTGTAACACCAAACCCCGCTAACACTGACTCCTGCATACGGGCCCTGGTCTGTAAGGTAGGAAGGAGTCTGGCAACCATTAAAATACCGTAGTCCAGGTCCTATTCGGCCTTTCAGCAAAGGTGTTTTTTTTTTCACAAGTGGTTATTCATCTGAACAAGTATAGTGTCAGCGCCAGAGCACTGGGGCCGTATGCAGGAGTCAGTGTTAGCGAGGAAAAACGGTGTTTGTCGGGAATTCCGGGTTAGCGGCGAAAAAATGGTATGCACGAGTCAGTGTTAGGCCTAACACCAAAGGCTTAACCGGTGTTACCTTAACCCTAAAAAATATCAGGTTTAGCGAGTTTATTAGGCCCAAATCTATTCAATGCTGTCATATTTAACAGAATTACATACGCAATAAGTGAAATTTTATCAATTTAACCCTAAATTCGAAGCAATATTACCGCTGCCGCCGTAACGGCGGAGATATTAATACTTATATTTTCGAATCGACGAACGTAAAGTAAACAAATCGCCGCCGTCGCGACTGCCGCGTCGACGTCGACATCCATACTGGCCGACGTTTACGCATTGGCGGCAATGTATTAGCGATTTGTTTAGTTTATGCTCGTCGATTCGAAAATATAAACATTAATATCGCCGCGGTTACGGAAGCAGCGTTAATATTGCTTCGAATTTAGGGTTAATTTGCTCAAATTTCACTTATTGCGTATTTAATTCTGTTAAATATGATAGCATTTAATAGATTTAAGCCTAATATATGGGTTCAGACGCAGAGGGATTTCCCAAATCTATAAATAATTTCACGTTTAGCTAAAATGTAAGTGTTACGCGCTCGTGCATACGACTTGACACAGTTCCTGACATCGGCGATAGCTAATCGGTAATAGGCTGTAACACCAAACCCCGCTAACACTGACTCCTGCATACGGGCCCTGGTCTTCCAGCCATTTTACATACACTCTGGAATTTTACACATGGTTTGGGAGAGTATCCTGTGCTGTTTCTGTGCAGCACAGGACACTTTGTACAATAAGTGTGCATGACTCATGCTGCATTATATGCAGCATCAGTCACTATTCTTGTCAGTCTCAGGTGACTACTTGACTATGTACTTGATATTGTAATCATTTCTCATTGCTAATGTGCTTTTTTGGTTTATTATGTCTGTGTGTTGCAGTTGTTTGGTGTTATTGTTTTGTTTTTGGTTTGATTTGTGTTGGTAGTGAGTGCGTTCTGTTTCTGTATACAGTAAAACCTCTCTAAATCGACCGACCATGGTCCATTTAGGGAGGTGGTCGGTTTAGAGAGTTAGAATATCCTTACAATGGTATTGTTGAGACCCAAATAAAGCGATCGATATAAGGGAGTGGTCGATTTGTGTAGGGGTCGGTGTAGAGAGGTTTTACTGTTTATCCGAACTTTGGCTTCGACTTTTACTTGGCTTTGGTAAAAATGCGGGTGCATTATTAATGTAATATACAATGTATGTGGACACTTTGATTATTGTTTTTTTATGTAGATACAGTATCACCCCGTTAAACCAACCTTGGTTAACCCAACCGATCGGCTAAGCCAAACTTTTGTTGCCGGCCTGGCAAAATACTACCATTTATCATATGAAACGTTTGGTGGGGTCTCAGATGACCTTATAACCACATGAAAGTTTGGTTTAGTCATACTGGAAGTGGCCTGGGGTCTGACTTTGGTTTAACCAACTTTTTTATATGATAAATGGAAGTATTTTGTGGGCCGCTGAAAAAAGTTTGGTTTAACCGATCATTTGGTTTAACCGAGCTTGGTTTAACGGGGTTATACTGGAGTAGTTTTTCATATATTTTAGCACCGGTCGCTTTGTACTCTATTTGTGTGAATCAGGCCTTGATGGTTGGACAAGCTAATAAATACACATTATTATAATGATATTTTCATACACTACCATTTATTTGTGAACGCTACCAGGCGCGGCAGCTTAATCAGTAGAGCGCAAGCCTCTGGGGTTTGGTTCCCGGTCGAGTCAAACCAATGACTTTAAAATGGGTACTTGTCGCTTCCTAGCCTGGTGCTTGTCATTAATAGGATAGGGCAAGGACTGGTTAGCTCAGTGTCAGGATAATGTGACTGAATGGGATATCGGGTCATGGTGCTGGCGGCCTGATTTCCCAGTGGTGCAGCACTATAAAGTCACCATGAGTGCGCACTCTCACAAGTCAGTACCCGTCCTGCTATGACGATAGATGTTGCCAGGATGTAAAACTCCAACAACCATCCATCCTTTATGGAATGTACCACAATCAATATACACATATTATTAATTATGTAATTATCCTGTACCGGTGGGTTTATAATTGTTCTGTGTTCTATTCTGATTTGTGTTCTATCCAGCCAACTCCCATGACATGAAACTGCTATTTTGGGTATGGGGAGCGGGCAGGGGTGGAGTGGTCTGTTACTAGGCAGGCGACCATCTGTTTGTCCGCTCCTCCCGCCAGGTGCCACTGCCATCACCCCACTTCGGCCCAGTTCTTCACCAATGTTTGCTTTTAATAAACTGCAACAAAGGGTCTTTTGTGCCAGCCAGAATGTTTGACTCGCTCCAATCCTACCTTCTATCTCTTTAATATGGAATACATTAATAAAATACTTTTTTTACTATGCAATATTCAATTTCATTATTACAATGATGTATTAAAATGCATCTCTTCCTACTTATCAAAACAGACCACCCTTTAGTGAGAAAGGTCAGACACAAAATAAACTTGCTGGAAACAGCTGGGTATAACATCCAGTTGTGCTTATGACATTACACTCCAATCTGAGACCACTTGTTTTCGCTCACATAAAATCCTTATGGTAGCATGAATGGGATGAAAACACGAATACCAAGTTACACACACAAATTCATCCCAACTGTGGGGAAACCACCCCAGACTCATGCGGGGGGTCGGCGGGACCAAGTGGTCCTTAGCCATTTCTGCATTGGCCACTCATGGCTTACACACTCTTTTCTACTCAAGGGGGAACATCCCCCCCAAATGCATTGGGTGTCAGTCCCCACTGACGCTCAAACACATTTGATTAAACTGTGTACATTTTATGGCTTTGCAGCAACAATTTGACAATGAATACACCATGTATGATCTTTCGACTAATGTGAAAAAAGAAAAAGTGATCCTAGTTTTCTTGAGGGTGGCAGGACTATACCGTCTTGCATAGTTCATTGAAACAATTTTCACCAATTTATCTAGAATTTTACCTTGTAAATTTGTTTTCATTGTAATTGTGAGCCTTTGACTTCAAAAGTATCTCTGGACACATAGTTGATTGTGTGCTTTTACATTCTTTGTAAAAGCGACGACCTGAAAATATTATGACAGAATAAGATTTGAACAATTCGTTAAGCAATAGTTAAAGCAATCACCACTGACTAACTAACTAACCGGGCTTGATGGCCGAATCGGTAGAGTGAGTTCAGTTCCCGGCCGAGTCAAACCAATGACTTATAACATTGATACTTGTCACTTCCTAGCTTGGAGCTTGACATTAATAGGATAGGACTAGGATAGGGCTAGGTTAGCTCAGTGTCAGGACAATGTGACTGAGTGTGTGATATTGGGTCATGGTGCTGGCGGCCGTGGTCTCCCAGTGGGACAGCACTATAAAGTCGCCATGAGTGTGCACTGTCACATATCCGTAGCCATCCTGATATGCCCTTAGATGTTGACAGGACATAAAACTCCAACAACTAACCAAAGAACCCTAGTCATATTTATGTTCCAATATTCTCCATTATATAAAGATATATATATATATACGCTCTATAATCTATTATGGGAATATAAACAAGGACACTGTCTGTCATCAGTTCTGTATATTATAGTATACTCACTATATCCTATCTAACTCGCCCTGTGTCATACAATATTGGCCACACTGGCGCCACCTGGGAGGGACTCTAAGCACTGTATGCCAGCGGCGTCTGCCCATTATCGCCTATAGACACGTTTGGATGGGCATATACATTCTTGCTTGCAATGTGTATGGATCGTGACCCATAAAACGAACGGAGAGTGAAACAACGAAATAAATCCAATTCACCCCTAGAGCCACTTGTTTATACAGCCAGCCTTGACTTTTGGGTGGTTCGTAACCTTGACGGTTATAGGCTGCAGGACTGCAGCAATAGAAAGTGGCCCCGATAAATCAATCCGTTTTTTAGATGAAGAGTTAACTTCAGAGGGGACGGTTGTAGAAGCGGGGGTTTCTTTACAACAATAACGACAAGTCGTTGGAGCGGCACCGGTTCACGCTGGTCAGATTGTAGCTGCACACTCGTGTCCAGTCACCGATGGGTTAGGAGGAAGGGAGGGGGAAAGCTGGGATCTGCAGCAAAAAGAAAGCGAAACAGTGAAAAAGAAAAAAGGGCCCCACCCAACAAACAACACCCTTGATCAGGGAGAGGAGTAAGCCCGGGAGAACAAAAAAGAATGGGTAGTATAGAGGAAAGAGAAATGAGGAGAGTTGCGTCCAAGGGCCGTCCATCCCTCCTTGTCCTGTGGTGACCAGTCAGCGAGCCGGAAAGAGGTAGAAAGTGAAATACTGGCCAGCTCCCCCTGCAGGAACTCTTTTAAGACATCTATGAAGGAGGAGCCCGGTGCAGCGGAGAGGCGATAGAAGGTGTGTGGATGAGGTGGAGTCTGAACAACCTACAGCCAGCCTCGTTCTGGGGTCACACATTTCAAACATGAATGTAATTTAAAAGGCCCGAATGATTTACAATAAGTGCACTTGACACAGTGACTGTTGATTTGGTTGGTTGTTGGAGTTTCACATCCTGGCAACATCTAAGGTAATATCAGGACGGATACCTAGCGACTTGTGACAGTGCACACTCATGCCAACTTAATAGTGCTGCCCCGCTGAGAAATCAGGCCATGGGCACCATGACCCGATATCCTGACACAATATCCTGACACTGAGCTAACCAGTCCTTGCCATTTCCTATTAATGCCAAGCGCCAGGCTAGGAAGTGACAAGTATAAATTTGATAAGTCATTGGTTTGACTGGACCGAGAGCCGAACTCCGGATCTCCCGTACGCGAGGCATGCGCTCTATCGATTCAGCCACCGGGTCCGGTCAAACTGTATTGAAGTAAGTACTGTAGGCAGTGCCTCGTTTTGTTTATGAGTCGACCTTGTGTGATAATATTAATAAATATGCACAGCCTTGGCACTGTATGACGCAGCCCTATAAATACACACGCCGTGTGGCTATTTATAGACTGCAGGCCGCAGGTGTAAAG
Source organism: Branchipolynoe longqiensis (assembly GCA_030323885.1). Classification (NCBI taxonomy): domain Eukaryota; kingdom Metazoa; phylum Annelida; class Polychaeta; order Phyllodocida; family Polynoidae; genus Branchipolynoe; species Branchipolynoe longqiensis. The sequence goes on from CM059195.1 coordinate 55,602,045, forward strand.
CATGCATTGGAACGCCGTGAAAACATTATTGGACTTAGTCACTTACTCATGCAACCTACCTGGAACTGGTAGAAGGCCTACTTACAAGGTAACACAGTCAACACTTGAATGGACATACTCCTCAGTGCTGCCCTATGCAGTCTTAAGTCCCCCTGGTGTCAGAATGTGGTACTCATAGAACCGATGGTATACGCATGTATATATATATATATCCCCCCAATGTGTTGCTACCTCGTCGTGGTGGGGAGGCTTGTGTGCCTCCGTACCATGAGAGCTATACCGGCAGGGGCTAGCCCCCTGGCAGGTTTAACCAAGCCGGGCAGGACTCATGGTAGAGGACAGACTAAGAGCACCAACTGGTCCTCCAGGTTGGGGGTTGGGCGTGGGGCCAACAACCCCACCCCGGAAAAAAGAAAAACGTTACAGAATCACACCTTGTTTGTGGCCTATGCCCAAAGTTAGGTGGTAGGCGTAAGTAAGTAAAGTATATATATATATATATATATATATATATATATATATAATATATATATATATATATATGTGTTGCCTCCGATCACTAAGTATATATGTATATATAGTTTGTTTGTTGAAACTTTATGTCCGGGCTACATTTCAGATCATACTTGATCAAATAAAATGGTAAAAATTGCAGTAATTTGACACAACACTGACCATTACAGATTTTCATCTAAATTTCAATGTCATCGTACAAATATGATTAACACATGTTTCATGAAACAAAAAAATGACAGAATAAATACCACAAACTTTTCTCTATCTATCTGTGGAGTTAAAGTTGCATAGTCGGATGCAAACATCAAATTTTCAAAACCAAAACACTTATAAAGATTTGATGCTACATATTCAACTTAGATACGGGTGCACTTAGTAAGCATTTGTTACTGCATAGAAGGTTGTAACAAGTCAATTTAATAGAGCCTGTTACTACTGAAGTCTACGGTGTCAGAGTTTTGGCGTGCTTGACAACATTAATTTGGCATGTTTTGACATCAAATATCTCCAAAGTTAGCCATTTAAAATAAAATTGACTTCCAACTGAAATAAAATAGATTACAACGATCAACATAATGTATTTATCTCAGAAAATGGCGGAAACTCAAAAGCATCGGACTATGCAACTTTAAACAAATATATGGTGAATCGAACAAGTGCATGGCCAGCATAGACAATTACACACTCGCTCTATCACCTCTGTGCAGTTAAGAAAATATCGTAAATCGCAGAGGTGTATGGTCACCATACTCCAGACTCTGTTGTCATTCGTCAGGTGTCTGGCGGGCATAAAGGTATTTCAATGTATGATTTAAGTATGCCTAGCATTAATAGTTGTTTTCCCTTCCCCACATTGGCCTACACAACAGAGTGGAGCTAATTGCTTATATATAAGCATAGCAACAGGTAGGCACAAACATAGAACAAGTATCCGAATTCATATATCTCGGACAAAAGATTACAAATGATGGGAGATGTGAGGAAGAAATTAAAAGAAGGATAACAATAGCCCGAACAACATTCTCCAAAATGAATAGAGTGTTAACATCAAGTAAGATATTAATACAAACAAGGAAGCGTATTCTTCAGTGTTATGTGTGGTCTACTCTAATGTATGGGGCAGAGACATGGACAATCTCTAAGAAAATGTACAAACGTTTAGCAGCATTTGAGATGTGGACTTATCGAAGGATGATGAAAATATCATGGACAAAGAAGATCACCAACAAAGAAGTTCTCAGAAAAATTAAAAATAAGAAAAGCTTGTTTGCCACTATACAGACAAAGAAACTTATTTATTTTGGCCACATCATTCGTCAGAGTTCAATATACCGTACATTGTTGGAAGGGAAGGTGAATGGCAGCAGAGGGAGAGGGAGACCAAGAACATCATGGTTTACAAATATTTCACAGTGGACAGGCTTGAATTATTCACAGTCCATCAAAACAGCACAACATCGGGACAAGTGGAGAACCATTGCATCCAACCCTCGACTAGAGGATGGAACTATTGATTGATTGATTGAGCAACAGGTAAATATTTAGTCTGACTAATCACACGCCACTTTTTGGGCCGAATCGATAGACCACAGGTCTCTCGTGTGGGAGATCTGGAGTTCTGTTCTCGGTCGAATAAAATCAATGACTTACAAAATTGATACTTGTCGCTTCCTGGCTTAGCGCTCGGCATTAATAGGATAGTACGGCAATGATGGGTTAGCTCAGTGTCAGGATAATATGACTGAGTTGGATATCGGATCATGGTGCTGAGGGGCCTGATTTCCCAGTGGGACAGCACTGTCACCAGTCGGTACCCATCCTGATATGACCCTAGATGGTGCCAGGACGTAAAACCACAACAATCAACCAACCAACACGCCACGGACTGATGCAACTTCTGTTGTAGGTGATCGGGGAGATCAAAGAAACCCCGATAACCATCAAACCACCAGGAGTTCTTATTGGTAAAGCAATAAATCTGGTATATCTAGTTGGTTGGTTGGTTGTGGGAGTTTTACGTCCTGGCACCATCGAAGGTCATATCAGGGCGGGTACCGACTTGTGACAGTGCGCACTCATGGCAACTTAATAGTACTACCATGTGAGACCATGACTTGATATCCCACTCAGTCACATTATCCTGACACCGAGACAACCAGTTCTTGCTTTTCCTCCAAATTACCCATGTTACACAGCAACATGGACAATCATCGTAGCTGATCGTAGCTGATCGTAGCTTCAGTCCTTCCTAATAGCTGCATGGTCTCTTGTTATGAATTATCTAGATTAGATTCTACATATCTAACTTAGAAACTGATGCACTTATTTATTAAAGCATTTGTTGCCACATAGAAGGGAATACCGAGTCAATTTAATAGAACCCCTTACTGCAGAAGTCTATGGTGTCAGAGTATGGCACGCTTGGCAAAATTATTTTGGCATGTTTGCACTTGAAATATCTCCAAAGTTAGCCATTTATGATACAAATTACTTCAAACTAAAGGAAAGTAGATTATAACAATCAATTTAATAGATTTATCTCAACAAAGTGATAGAAACTCACAACCATCGGACTATATAGCTAGATTTCTCAAAGGTTAGCCATTTAAAATAAACATCACTTCAATCTAATTTGACAACACAACAAGGAACTATAGTATGGTAAGTTATTAACATAATAAATTGGCATCAAATCAGCAAGAGTAGAATAGGTCAATGTGGTTCGTTCATTCGAACATAATGTATGAATTAGGTGATTGTTTACATCAAGGTCAATTCATATGAGGAGAAAATAGGTCAAGATAGTAATGCTAAGGTCAAGATAGTTAATGAAATAGGGTCAATAATTACATCAAGGTCAAGTGGGTATAATGCCAGTAGGTCATCATGATAGGAGTGTCAATCAGGGAGTGAATGAGGTTGGGGAGAGTTTGTGTCATGGGGTCATTGGGAATGAGGTCAAAGTTCAAGTAATGGGGTCAAGAGTTCAAATCCCATGACCCTGGCACTCAACCAAATAGGTTTGAGAGTGCCTGGGCCACGGTCCGGAAAGCTGCAGGTTTTACGTAAGCTGTCATCGCTTTGGACTTCCAGTTGTCGAGTTACCGAACGTCGGGGAGGGGCGCGCCAGCCCGGGCACAGGCCTGTGCGGCCCCACTCCGGAGGCTGTGTAGTCTGTATTGGTCAGGGTTATCATGTCGGCCAGATGTGAGGCCCGCCCTCAGTGCTGCGGTGAGTGTCTGTACCATCAGTGGTTGGTTAGGAAGGCCGGGTCATGGGAGCTTGTTTTAGTGGCGGTTCTGTACTTCCACCAGGTGGTGACAGGGCAGCATGTGGAGTTCGGGATGATGGAAGCCTTATGGTGAATGCGTCTTGGTGGACCGTATGTGGATCGTTAGTGAGTGTCCATGATCGATCACGTCTGCTCCGCGTATGGTGTGTCCCAGGTCATTCGCTCGTCCACTGACAAGGAAGTTACCTTGGCGTAGTAGTGTAAAGTATCCAAGTAGGATGGCTGCATTCAGCACATAGTGTTCAGGCCTGCTGACCGGAAGAAGTGGACAGCGGATTTGAGTAGGCGGACAGTGAGGGGCGACGCTTGTCTGGGAATGTGGTGGGATGAGCGGAGGACACCACGTTTGATGATGGAGACCGTATAACTGTCGAAGCTGTCGACCTTCCCGTCTTGCAGTCGGACCCAGGTTCGGGCCCCACTCAAATATTTCAGGACCGCACCAGAGGACTGGAGCTTGTCATCGAGGTGGGCAATGTAGGACATCACATTGTGCTGGGGGGTTGTTTTGGTTGTATCGGGAGGACAGTGCATGTCAATGGTAGTTGTCGATCTGTCGTGCCTTGTTTTGCCACCTTCCGGCAGCGAGCTCCGCCTCAATTAGGCGGCGGATGTCGTTATGATGTTCTTTTAGATCTGGGAAGAGAGAGGCAAAGTTATGAGCTTCTCAGGTTTATAGAGTGTCATTTATGAGTGTATGGTCATGTTGTACTCTAACTCTGTCAAAGTTGAGATCACGGCACATCAGCGTGGCTCTCCGCCGTGCACTTGGGTCAAAGGGGGCCCTGCTGAGGGCATCGGCGAGTAAGATGTCGACTCCAGGCTTGTGGCATACGTCAATGTTTTGAGAGCAGCAAACCTCCATATCGCGCTGGCGCAGGCACATAGGATGGGATCCCTGCCAGCACTGGAGGCAAGCACTACCTGGGAGGCGAGGTTGTCAGTGTTTATGCATATGGCAAACTCATGGGGGTTAATGGGAGTGAGTGCGTGGAGGGCAACGACTAGATTAATGGCTTCTAGGGCATTTATGTGGTGTCCGAGGGGTATATAGTCTTGTTGATATTCTTCACTGATATAGCCCGAGGGTGACTGTACTCCTCCTGGCAATGTCCCTGAGCAAGTCGACTGTTACTGCATGTTTACCAGCATGGGGGATGTTGCGGAGCGCTTCAATGATGCGATTCATGAAGCGCCTCGCTGGGCGGACACATGTAGAGATGTATTGCAGGTGCCCGACAAGGCGCTACATATCCTTTTTTGATGCACGTGTTGTTTGTGTCCACCTTTCGCACTCCTGGACCACCTCCGTGAGCTTTTCTTGCAGAATCCTTACCGTCATGTCGTCTGTTGATAGTTTGAACCCCAGCCATTTGAGGCTGTGGGTAGGGGGGACATACTTGGCAGGTGAGAGTGCGAGGCCCAATTCGGTTGCAACATCGATCATCTCGGTGTAGGCGCGGACTGCCTCATCCTCGGATGCGGACACGCCCACAAAGTCGTCCAGGTAGCACAACGTGAAGTGCCCTCGGCATCGTAGTAGGTAAATGACCACATTAGTGGTGTGGGCTCAGGCCATCGAAGAGGTGCAGCAGCCTATCAAAGTAGGTATCACCGTCAATGTTGATGCCGAGGAGGGGAACTGACAAAGGGCAGGTCCTGAGCTGCGTGTATGCTCTGGCCAAGTCACCTGACCAGAGGTAGCATCCATGACCGTGCCGGGTGGCCTCATCGGCCAGGTCCCCATCGGCAGGGTGTAGGTGACCGGCCGGCCATGGAAGTACCCTTTCCGGATACTGGAGTTGATGCTCGCCCCCCTGGGATAGCTCAGGTCAATGATGACCCTGCGTTTGTCACTGTTCCTCTTAGGGCGGGTCATCATCGGGCTGGTCTGGGCCCAGGGGGAGAAAGGCGGCGAGGGGAAAGGTCCGAGGAGTGCACCAAGTTCACTCTCCTTTTTTACGTACCGTCTTATGTGTGGATGTTGAGGGTCCTCTTGTGGTTGGTCACAAGGGGGGGGGGGGGCTTGGGTGCTGCATAGTCGGTGGGCCAACCAAACTCGAGGAAGTCCATGAGTGGATCATCGTGGTAGCCGGCTAGGAGGTCTCTCCATCTGGGAATGTTGTAGGCTGATGGGACTGGAACCCTGGCGGCGATGTGGTTGGGGAGACCAGTCTCCCTCACCTTGTCATATATGGACCTGTAAATAACATCTTGCCATGCTATGTGAACAGATACAGGCCAAATGTCAACAAGGGTAGGTTTATGTGAGAGGGGAGTGTGTGGTGGATTATATGGTGGTGCGGCATCAGTTTCGTGGTGTTGGAGGAGATCGTCTAGGTCCTCGGCCGCAATCGCTCGGTTGTTGTGGGTGAGTAGTGCATCTGGTTGGTCGCTGTGGTCGCCATGTCTCTTAGTGGGCTGTGGGAGGGGGGCGAGGCTGACTGGGCATAGATAAGCAACGATAGTACCTTCATGGTTGACGTGGGCCGTTGGTTGGGCATGTGTAGAGTTGTCGTATATGCTGTTTGGCTCGGCGACGGTAGTGTCGGCGATTGGAGTCGTGCGGTGCCAGATTGATGTGAAGCTGAAGCGGCGAGTGGCAGTGTTGAAGTCCGCATCGGTTCTCGGTGAACTGACTAAGCTGTCAACAGATTCATTAATGGTTGGAGCAGGCTTCTTTTTTTTCTTTTTTTTTGGGTAAAGTATTTATTCATCTGAATATGACATTTGTCAGCACCGGAGCACTGGTCTTCTGGCCATCTTACTATTGGAATCGACAGTCTAAATAATCTAAGTTTGATCAGTGCTGTATTAGTTACAGCACCAATCCTGTAGAATTAAGGGAGTGGCTCCTGCTGTATAATGTACAGCACCAGTCACTGTAGTTCGTGCAAAAATGGGGAGCATCACCGAGTAGAAAGTGTATACTTGGGGCAACTCAAACAATCATTGAGGGTTACATTTTTTCTCTTATAAAACAAGGTAAGTTTATAGTTGACAAGACATTTTGTCTGTCTTATATAATGTTCAACGTGTTTAAACAGGTTGATAGTTGTGTAGGATGTTCGGTGCGTTGCTGGTTTGTTCATGATGGTTAAGAGTGGTGGCAGGGGAGGGGGGCCCATTGGGGTGGATGATGGGGGGGGGACCCACAGGAGAGCAAGCGAGGATGTGGGGGGGGGGGAGAAGCTGAGGGCTTTGCTAGTAATTACTGCAGTACTCATTCAAGGGCCTGAATAACCAGGTAGGCTCTATATACATGTTTGAAGGCAAGTATTGTTTGCGTTTCTCTGACTCTGATAGGGAGGTCATTCCACATAACAATACCTTTGTAGATTGGTGCTCCGATATATTTATCTGTTGAAGGGTGTGGTATATTGAGGAGAGTGGAGGCCCCTCTTCTTGTTATTCTATTTATGCGGTCAATGAATTTTTCGTCTTTTGCGCATTTGTGCATTAGTGCCATCAGGTGTAGGTCCCTTTGTTCTGAGAGAGTATCCAATTTGGCTTTCTTGTGCAGTTCAGACACACTGAGTGTCTTGCCTTGGTAGACTGTTCTCAGTGCTCGGTTCTGAATTTTTTTGCAGTTTCGTCTTTTGTTGTTTTATTAATAGCTCATGTATGATGTCATTGTAATCTATAACAGGCAATATTGTAGGCTTGTTCAGGAGCAGTGCAGTGTTTTCACTTATGACTTTCCTTAATTTTCTAAAAGTTGTCCGTTTTAGTTCCAGTGTTTGATTCAGTTTTGCCAATTGTCGGTTCCCATATAGTGTGGAGTCAAGAGTTGTGCCCAGGTATTTGTAGGAGTCCACTTCACAAAGTAAGGTTCCACCCATTTGTAGTTGGATCTGAGGAGCTCTTGTTTTTCTCATTTTCATCCCATAGATCACATACTCTGTCTTGGCACGATTTACTGTTAGTTTATTTTCATGGCCCCATGTATTCACCTTATCTAGCACCATGTCTGTCTGTGCTGCAGCTGCCACAAGATCTCTATTGTGTGCTATGAGTTCTGCGTCATCAGTAAATGTTGCTCTTTCAGATACTAGTGGTAGGTCATTAAAAAAGATTATGAATAGCAGGGGTCCTAGCGTGGAGCCCTGTGGCACCCTCGTCTTGACCCTATGGGTGGTGGACTCATTGTTGTTTAGTTTTCTGCACTGCATCCTGTTCTTGAGATAATTTGTGCGGAAACTATATGCTTTGTTGCCTAATCCAGCTCTTGCTACTTTCTGCATCAGGATCTCATGGTCAATTGTATCAAATGCCTTCTTGAAATCAAGGAAGACAGTGATTGTTAGTTCACCTTTATCCAATTTTCCCAAAAGTTCATCCAGTAGAGATGCCAGAGCCCCTGTTGTGGATTTGTTTTTCCTGAATCCATTTTGCTGGTAGGTCAGATAGTTGGATGGTTCAAGGAATGCTTTAACTTGTTCATGTATAATCTGTTCAATAATTTTCCCTGGAAGTGGGAGGATTGGAACTGGTCGCAGTTCACTGCAGTATCTTGGGTTATTGGTCTTGGGGAGTGGGCACTAACCAAGCCTATTGAAGATTTGTGTCAAACAATTAGCACCACGTGATCAGTGCCTCGTCGGCCATCATGGTTGGATAGAAAATACAGCATAACACCGCCGATGCGGCGGCGGTGTTAATATCGCTTGGATTTTGGGTTTAATTTGACCGAATTTCACTTTTTGAGTCAGTTATTCTGTTAAATAAACATTATTTCAACCCCTTAGTGAATATTCATGATTCTAAATAACAGAATTAGATCGTAAGAGTGAATATATTTGTCCTTTTTATTTGATTTACCAGTCGGCAATATCACCGCCGATGCGGCGGCGGCATTAATATCACTGGTATTTTGGGTTGAATTTGACATGATTTAAGTTTTTGTGTAAGCTATTCTCATACATAACATTATTTCAACCCCGATTGAATATTCATGGTTCTAACTAACAGAATTAGATTGTAGCAGTGAATAGATTTGTGCTTTTTGTTTGATTTACATACACTTGATAGTAGAAGAAACTGCTTCTATCCAACCCCGACGCATGAGTAGTGTGATGCCTACATCACATGCAAATCCTCAATATTGGAATGACAAAAATGTTGCCACCCATCTCTAAATATTGGCAAAAAGGAAAGTTTGTTTTATTTACCGACACCTCTAGAGCACATTGATTATTATCAGCGGCTATTAGATGTCAAACATATGATCATTCTGACATATTTCTTTGGAGGAAACCCTCCGCCGCCACTGAGGTTACACTTTTCAATAAGCAGCAAGGGGTCTTTTATATGCACTTTCCCACAGACAGGACAGCACATACCACAGCCTTTGATGAACCAGTTGTGGACCATGGTTGGAACAGACAATAACCCAAACTGCAAATGGGTCCACTGAGCATGATCGGTTGGATGACCCACATATTCAGAGGTGGACACTCTACCGCCTGAGCTACATCCCGCTCCCCTAGATATTGACAGTTCTGAGAGTTCTGGATAGTGCCTCCCATAATTCACTCTGTTTTACATGTAATATTAATGTAACCGTGTTTACCTGTGCTACCGACACAGGCGTCTCTTTATGTAGAATTAATGATTGATTACCTGGCTTGCATGACATATGTAGGATACAGATGAAGAGTTCAGGCACAAAACCCTGTAAACGCCAATCCAAAAATTGAGATAAACATTTCTTATCTTATCTTATCTTATCCGCTTCTGCTTAAGAAATTAGGCATCAGTGCCTGTTAGCAGCTTTGGCCTGTCTAAGTGGGACCTAGTGAAATTATAGTTTTCGTGCGGCGAGCGCTGACTGTAGCGGTAAATTAACCAGTGCTTATCGAGGCGGCCTTTGAAAGAGTTTAAGCTTGGGGCATTCACTACATCAGCTGGTAATCTGTTCCAAGTGTTCCCGGCTCTTTCAGTGAGGAAACTTTGACGAACTTGCTTGTTAGTTCTGGGTTTGACGATCTTCTTATTATGCCCTCTGGTTATCAGACCGTGTGTTGGCTCGAGTATGATGTACCGGTTTTTGACTGTATAAGTTCCGCTGAGGTGTTTGTAGATCTCAATGAGGTCTCCGCGGGCCCTTCTGTAGTATAGGCTTGGCAGGTTTAGTGCTCGTAGGCGGTCTTCGTAAGAGAAGTTCTTCAGGCTTGGTACTAGGTGGGTTGCGCGCCTCTGTACTCTCTCGAGAAGTTCACAGTCCTTCCTGTACATTGGTGCCCATGCTGGATATCCATATTCTAGCTTGCACCTCACCAGGGATGTGTATAGCTTGGTCAGACTGATTTGGATCAAACCTTCAAAATGTTCATTTTTTTAAATTTCTATTTTTTGGTTCATTGCTACATTATCATTCCATCACAAGAAAAGTGGAATTAGTGAGAATTAAAATTACCTTCAGCTAAAAATGTTTTAGTTTAATTACATTTTTGGATTGTCATTTAAAGGGTTTTAAGCTTGAACTCTTCATATATATGTGCTCTATAATCTATTATGGGAATATAAACAAGAACATTACCACTTATCAATTCTCTTCTGCATATTTGTTGTTACCTACTATCCTACTGTCATAGGAGTTAGTTCCTGCTTCTGCCACTATGGCGCCACCTGTGAGTGGTTCCCGGCCACCCTGATAGCAGCTGTGTCTGGTCACTACCGCCTCCGGACAATATATGTATGTACTACATAATATATTATGTGAATATAAATAACATAGGAACCAGTGGGCGCTTCATTGTATTTCCGGCATACCTACATTAAGCCTCCTAACGGGGCGCGGTGGCTGAATCGGTAAAGCGCGGGTCTCACGTGTGGGAGATCGGGAGTTCGGTTCCCGGTCAAATCAAACCAATGACTTAAAAAATTGATACTTGTCGCTTCCTAGCCTGGCGCTCGGCATTAATAGGATAGAGCAAGGACTGGTTAGCTCAGTGTCAGGATACTGTGACTGAGTGGGATAGTGGATCATGGTGCTGGTGGTCTGGTCTCCCAGTGGGGCAGCACCATAAAGTCACCATGAGTGTACACTGTCACAAGTTGGTACCTGTCCTGATATGACCTTTGATGTTGCCAGGATGTAAAACTCCAACAACCAACCAACATTAAGCTGCCTCCTCCTATTCTATGGAGGCAAGCGTTAATGAATTGTCATTGAAAGCTATTGGATTACATCTGTCTGTTTGTTTTTGGCACAAAGGCAATATTAGACTACTTAATCTACCCACAGTTAATGAGTGTCTAAGGTAAGCTGTCTGCATATTTGATACTTGTATTATAATATTTATATGTGCCCATCTTTGTTCATTGTTGGGCTGGGGGAGGTGTTATTAGCTATGCTTTGTTATGGTTTCTTGTTATTCCCCAAGGTGAATGTTGTCCCCAAGGTAGTCCTACTACTATAATAGAGGATATGTATTAACATATGCATTTTATATGCATAACTATAAGTAGAAATACAGTGTATATGTGGTGTATTATATAGCTTCCGAGCGAGTGGCGTGAAGACCCTGCGCAGGCGGCCGGCGAGGAGCAGCCGGACACCCCCCCCCCCCCCCTCACACACACACACCCTGTAAGCGGGGGTGGGAGGGGGGGGGGCAGGGACTCCAGAGTTTATAACATGCTATCACTATCCATATAATATACATTTACACATATCATTCTCGACGATATCCGGTCTTGCTATGGAGAATTAACTCTGTTTAGATACATGATCCTTGGAGAATGTTGAACTAATATAATTACCAAAAGGTGCTTGTCATATGAAAGTGCAGAATTCGATAGTTTTGAGTTCCTACCATATTTTTAAAGATCATTATATGAGTTTGGTCGATGTATATAGATTGATATATCTATTTCCATCTATATACATTTGTGCTAATCTATTTACATCTATTTACATCTATTTACATCTATTTACAGCTTTTACATATATTTACATGTATTTACATCTATTTAATCTATTTACATATATTTACATCAATTTACATCAATTTACATCTATTTACATCTATTTACACCTATTTACACCTATTTACATCTATTTACATCTATTTACATCTATATACATTTATATAGATCTATATATAAAAATAGATATATTTCTCTATATATCAAGAGTTCAGGCCCAAAATCACGTAAACACCAATCCAAAAATGTAGTTTAAATCAAATATTTTTACCTGAAAATCCTTTTAATTCTCATTAATTCTACTTTGCATATGATGAAATGGTTGTGGGGCATTGAAGAAAAGAGTAGGAGTATAACAAAATTAACTTTTTGAAGGTTTGATTCCAATGTTTATCCCCATTTTTGGATTGTCGTTTTGTGCCCGAACTCTTCATATCTTTATATAGATCTATATATATGTATGTGTATATATATATATCTATATATCTATGTTTATATCTATTTATATATATATATATCTATGTGTATATCTATATATATATATCTATATCTACAGATCTGGAGCGGGACGTAGCTCACAGCCAGTAGAGTGTCCACCTGTGAAGGTTTGGGTCATCCGATCGAATCCTGCTCAGTGAACCCATTGGCCTATTTTCCATTCCAACCAGTGGTCCACAACTGGTTCATCAAAGGCTGTGGTATGTGTTGTCCTGTCTGTGGGAAAGTGCATATAAAAGATGCCTTGCTGCTTATTGGAAAGAGTAGCCTATGTGGTGGCAGCGGGTTTGCTCCAAAGAAATATGTCAGAATGACCATATGTTTGATGTCCAATAGCCGATGATAGTTAGTATATATAATATACGGGTATAAATCATCGGTATGAGGTTTTCCTATTACTTTACCATTCTTCTTATATTATATTTAAGGTAGAATTGCAGACGAATGTTGATTAACTGTGGCATACTGGCCTACGGTGGCGCCGGCACCGGCAGTTCTTGTCACTTATCTCTCTCGCCATATTGATCATCCTGCTGTGAAAAACTTAAGGCAAGGACTGTATATGTATACATATATATATATATGTCTATAATTATATGCACGTGGGCATGTATGTACTTCTACAAACCAAACAGTTAATCAATGAAACAGCTTTAAGCACACAACCATTCCCCAAACTGTAAAGTTTGGAAAGGGCAGGGCCCACTTATCTAAACAAAACCAATTCATTCAAACAATTCTCCAACCACTTCCAGTGAAATACTTAGCCAAATTAACCACTCTTTAACGAAGGCAATGCACCCCGCCCGTTATGGGGAAAGTACCCGAATACAGTGGTTCCACATTCTGCCGAGAGATGTCACAAGCTTAACTGGGGGCGGTGGGCGGGGGGGGGGGGGGTATTGGTAGAATTTCGGAAACTTTTAACAAATTTATTTGTTGTACTTAGGTACTTAGGTACTTAGGTATTTAGGTTATTTGGGTACTCATGTATTCATGTATTCTGGTATTTAGTTATTTTGGTATTTAGGCACTTAGATACTTAGGGATTTAGGTATTTAGGTACTTAGGTATTCATGTATTAAGGCATTTAGGTACTTTGGTATTTATGTATTCAGGTATTTAGGTATTTGGGTATTTAGGTATTCATGTAGTGAGGTATTCAGGTATTTAGGTACTTAGGTATTCATGTATTCATCTATTCAAGTATTCAGGTACTTGGGTATTCAGGTATTCAGGGATTTAGGCATTCAGGTATTTAGGTATTCATGTATTTGGGTACTTAGGGATTTAGGTGTTCAGGTATTTAGATACTTAGGTACTTAGGTATTCAAATATTTAAGTACTTAAATATTTAGGTATTTAGGTATCCAGGTATTCAGGTATTCAGGTATTCAGGTAGTTAGGTATTTAGGTATTGGGGTATTGAGGTATTTAGATATTTAGGTATTGAAGTATTCAGGTATTGAAGTATTCAGGTATTTGCATATTTAAATATTTAGGTACTTAATTATTTAGGTATTCAGGTATTTAGGTAATCAGGTATTTAGGTAATTAGGTATTTAGGTACTTAGGTACTTAAGTATTTAGGTATTCAGATATTCAGGTATTTGGTATTCAGGTATTCAGGTATTCAGGTATCCAGGTATTTAGGTCCTGAAAATAGCGCTGATTGATTGGCTGGCGGTTCAATAATCACCAAAGCTGATAAGGCCGGCCTGTGGCATGTAGTGCACGCTGCAAACACTCCCCCAGCCTGAATTAATAATAATATCCAGCACGGCATATGAACCAGCAACAAACACAAACAAGTCACGTGACCATCCACCCCCCTACCGGGCGCGCTCCCCGATTCGGCAGAGCGCGGGCCTCCCGTGTGGAAGGTAGGGAGTTCAATTTAACAGTCGAGTCAAATCAATGACTTACAAATTTGAGGCTTGCCGCTGCTTCCTAGCCAGATGCTCTGCATTATTAGTCGACTCTACCAATTAGGCCACACCGCCCGGTTTCAAGGGAAGTAAGCCATCGCATCAGGGCAAGGACTGGTTGGCTCGTTGTCAGGATAATGTGACTGAGTGGGATATCAGGTCATGGTACTGGCGGCCTGGTCTCCCAGTGGGGTGGCATTATGAAGTTGCTGTGAGTGCGCACTCTCACAAGTCGGTACATGTCCTGATATGACCTTTGATGTTGTCAGGATGTAAAACTCCATCAACCAACCAATCAACCATACACCACCTCCTCTCTATGGCATATGTTGCACATGTTGACTCGGTACCACTCAGGATCAACAACAACAAAAAAGTGGAAGAATCCGTTTGAAAAAACCCTTACTACCGTCATCGATAATTTAATTTTCATTGAGTAAATTCTTAAATGGCGTCTCAGCATATTTCCTACGGGGATGTCGATTGTAATTCACGGAGATCATTCCTGTGGGAATTATCCCAGTCCGATATGACCTATTGTTGGTTTTTTTTCCTTTGCTGGTTTATTTTTAAAAAGCCATTTTATTTTAATTAGTAAGAATTGTTTTGTTTAGAATAAGTCTGGCTGATTTATATTTTCATTGCTAAGCAAAGTTGATTCATGTGTCATGACTTACGTGGTATAGATTGTAGAACTACACTAACTAGCTATGTATGTGAAATCTACTGGTTGGCCTATGGGGATATAGTTCTATTTAATGTGACGTCATTGCAATTTCTCACAGCCAATCTTTATTCCTGAAAATTGTAAACAGAGACGCAAAAGCTGCACAAAACTTGTACCGGACACCACCGGACTGACGTGTACGGTTGGTGTCCGTTTAAAGTCTGTTTAGTCCGTTTTGTCCGGTTCATGTCCAGTACCCATCCGTTATGTCTCCAGTTTGCTTCCTGAAGAGTCCGTTGACGGTGTTGCAGGAATTTGGTCTGTCATTTTTTTAAATATGTTTTTGGCGCATACATGATCAGTCCGGTACGTGTCGAGTTGATGTTCGGTCCGTCCATTTGACATTCGGTTGTCGTCCGCTTATCATCCGCTTATCGTCCGGTGACTATTCGTTAATGTACGTTCTTTGTCCGTTTAGCGTCCGTTTCATCCAGTGGCCTTTGACCCAATAGCATAATATTTCGACAGATTTCGGTACATTTTGATACTGAACACCACTGGACTAGACAATTCTTTGTCCGGTTGTGTCCAGTACACAATCCGGTAAGGTGTGACAGGCACTTTAACGCAGGGAGTGCAGATTTGGGAGTCTAGATATATCTGTATATATGTGTTATTTATTTATTTATTTATTTTAGTTTCTGCTTTTCACTGAATTGTTAATATTTTGAAGTTAATGGGAATCTTAAAACACGCTTTATGACCTTGACCTGACAGAATAGCCAAATGGGTTGAGCACCCTCTTCCTATGTGGTAGATTGTGATGTTTGTTGCTGAGTCAAAACAATTACTTAAAAATGTATACTTGTCGTTATCTTGCCTGGCATTCGGCATTACCAGAATATGACAAGGATCAGTGGAATGAGGAAGACCAATTGTCTGTCATTGAAATTTCCCCTTGTTAATGAACAAATCGTAACAAAGATACAATTTTTTTATTGAGTTAAAGAAAATTAAATGCCACTATAGTATTAATAGGATATTCTCTATGGTGACACCCGTTACAATTTCAAGTCGTTCGCCCGATACCAATCTTTGATTACTTAAATTATTTATTTAGAACATATTTAGGTTCAGTTCCTCCCACTGAAAATGGAAAGTCATTAAAATCTAATGTCATTTAATAAACTTGACCACCTTGGCATGGGGCTTACGTCTTTTGGGCCTCCGGAGTAAACGTCAATCTCGGCCTCATCTTGTCCAATGCCCTTCCCAATGTCCATCAGACAAGGCAAGTACAGTGAATAAAATGTTTACTAATGTCTAATTATACATTAGTAATTTGATGTGACAATTAGGTAAACATGTTTTTTTTTTATGACAACATAGAATATATTCAGAAGATTATATTAAATATTCTGCGTATTTGTATATTCTATCAATGTCAATAGTTCAATAAAAATTAGGGCATCATCTATTAGGCGTAGCTAGGTCAAATTACTTCAATAGATAAAATTGTTTATATCATGCAGTTAGCTTAGGGTCTGAATTTGCATAAATACATTTGTTGGGTATAATTCTGTTTGGGCGGAGTATATGGGTCTTTGCACACATTAAATAACATCAGGGTATTCAAGTGGTTTAATTATTTTGGACACATATAAAAAAAGACACCCATGGATCCTCGTTTGACACTAAGACAAACAAATAAAAAAACTAACCAGGCCTAAACATGTAGGGTTTGTTTGTTTGTTTGTTGTTATTTTACGTCCTAGCAACATCTAAGGTCATATCAGGAGGGGTACCGACTTGTGACAGTGCACACTCCTGGCGACTTTTATAGTGCTGTCCCACTGGGAAACCAGGCCGCCGGCACCATGACCTGGTATCCCACTCAGTCACATTATCCTGACACTGAGCACACCAGTCCTTGCCCTATCCTAATAATGCCGAGCGCCTGGCTAGGAAGCGACAAGTATCAATTTTAAAGTCATTGGTTTGACTCGACCGGGACTCGAACCCACGACCCCACGATCTACCAGCACGGGAGACGGACGCTCTAACTCATTCGGCCATCCCGTCTGGTCAAACATGTAGGGAGCGTGGGTGGTAAAGTAATGCTGTGCGCTACTCCTCTTGACTATGTGAATGTAAAACCGTGACTGACCATTTAAGCTTGTTTAAATTCATAATGTTAACTACCCCGCCTAATCGGTAGAACGGTCGAGTCAAACCAATGACTTTAAAATTGATACTTGTAGCTTCCTAGCCTGGCACTCGGCATTAATAGGATAGGGCAAGGACTGGTTAACTCAGTGTCAAGATAATGTGACTCAGTGGGATACTGGATCAAGGTGATGGCGGCCTGATTTCCTAGTGGGGCAGCACTATAAAGTCGCCATGAGTGCACGCTGTTCCAAATCGGTGCCTGTCCTGATATGACTTTAGATGGTGCTAGGACGTAAAGCAACAAACAAACAAACAAACCTCTCTATGGTTACACAGTGCAACCTAGATACTTGTTATTCTATAGTGGTTACGCTGAATCATAGTTACTTGGAGGCACTGTAATGCGCGTTGTCAAGTTGTGAATTATTTATGTTATGTAGTAACATACACAATACTCCATATCGGGAAAGAACTTCTGAATTAATATAATGATGAGTGCATTGTTTTCAACATTTCACTTGTAGAAGCTTTATTCAATGAAACAATTTATGTGTTAGAATTAAAATGAGATATTTTTTTTCAAAAGTAGCCAAAGTGATCATTTGTGTGGTTTTAAAAATGCCATATTTAGAGCTGGCTAGTCCAAAGAAACCATCAAATTTTCAAAACCAAAACTCTGACCCAGATTTGATTCTACATAATTATCTAACTTAGATACTGATGCACTTATTAAGCATTTGTTGCCGCATAGAAAGGAAAACCAAGTTAATTCAATAGAACCTGTTACGACTGAAACCAATGGTGTCAGAGTTTTGGTGTGCTTGCCAAAATTATTCTGGCATGTTTACATTTCAAATATCTCAAAAGTTAACCATTTAATATAAAAGTTACTTCAAGCTTAAGTCATCATCATCATCATCATGCTGTCGGTCGCGATGCGACAAAGACTGCTTTCATTACTTGACTGCCGCTCTCCATTTAGCTCTCTGCTGTGAGAGTTGCATCCATGAGTCGGTCTTAATGTCTCTCAGCTTCAGGTTTCTCTTGATGGTATCCTTGAACCGGAGACAAGGGCGCCCTCTCTTTCTGTAGCCAGAAGACAGTTGAGAATAGAGGATCTGCTTTGGTAGACTGTCTGATGACATCCTCATGAGGTGTCCAGTCCACCGAAGATTCTTTTTGATCAGAAGATCTTCCATAGAGGGCAGCCCTGTTTGTTTGAGTATTTCCTTAATATAAAAGTTACTTCAAGCTTAAGTAAGATAGATTATAACGATCAACCTAATGTATTTAGCTCAGAAAATGATAACAACTCAAAACCATCGGACTATGCAACTTTACAAATCCTCACAGTATTGTATGCAATAGCTTTGCCTGTCTTAAGCCAGACTACTGATCAGAGAATCCTTGCAAGTCATGAACAAGTTTTCAATGTGAAAACTACTTCCTCTTTGTAATCTACCTGTAGTCAACGGACACCTGCTGAAAGAGGTCAAAACAGGATTTGTCTGGATGCACAGTTGTCCATTAAACAGAAGCGCTTTGTTTGCGTTTTACATCCTGGCATCATCTAAGGTCATATCAGCACAGCTACTTGACTTGCGACAGTGAGCACCCAGGTTGGCTTTTTAGTGTCACCATACTGGAATACCAACCAACCAGCACCATGACCCAATATCCCACTAAGCCACATTATGCTGACATTGATACTCAGCAAGTCGATCCTTGCCTTATCCTATTAAACCTAAGCCGCAGCCTACGCAGCGAGAAACGTATACATTTTGTAAGTCATCCATTCGAATCTGTCAGCATTCAAGCCCGTGACCTCCTGCGTGGGAAGCCAGCCAGCGCTCTTACCAAGTCAGCCATCCAGACCAATCGAAGACAGGCACTGCTATGGATAACTGCTAAAATGCTTCTTTTCCGTATTTAAAAAAAAAATTATTTTGTGGGTGTGATGAATCTATTTACCCTGCTCATAACGGATGTTTTTAGAAATATATTCTTTTTTATATTTAGGGCGTGGCTGCGTTGCTGTGCCCTGTTTTATATCTGGAAGCATCATGCCGGCTCCCTGGGCGTTGTCTATTTCCTTTGTTGTGCCACTTGAGTAGCATTAAGCTGTTAAGACAGCAGCAGCCCACCAGCAAAGACTCAAAATACTGTAATTTTCGCGACGCGACTAATTTTTGCGGACCAGAAGGGATGGTCGAATGAGTTAGAGCATCCGTCTTCCGTGTTGGTAGATCATGGGGTCATGGGTTAGAACCCTGGTCGAGTCAAACCAATGACTTAAACATTGATACTTGTCGCTTCCTAGCCTGGCGCTCGGCATTATTAGGATAGGACAAGGACTGGTTGGCTCAGTCTCAGGATAATGTGACTGGGTGGGATATTTGGTCATGGTGCTGGTGGCCTGGTCTTCCAGTGGGGCAGCACTATAAAGTTGCCATGAGTGCGCACTGTCACAAGTCGGTATCCATCCTGATATGACCTTAGACTTTGCTAGGACGTAAAACAACAACAAACAACAATAACTAATTTTTCCTAATTCGCAAATTCTCCAATCAAAGAATAATAAACAAAAACAACAACTATAATACATTAACAAAAATCACAGCATTCTGAATGAATACCAAATTTGTGTTAGTAAATTCTGCGATTCGCAAATCATAAGCACATGTTCTCCTCGAAAATAAAAACACGCGAAAATTATATATTTTTGTCTGCACGGCGGAAGCTTCTTAAGTAGGGGCCGGAAGCCAGAAGGTTAATGAGGGGCTGCACACCAGGGCTGCATTCAAGACTACTCCACGAACAATTAGGTAAATATATACATACATAAATAAGAACAATTAACAACAAATAGGTGACATAGATGCCACGAAAATATGTCCATTAAATCCTCTCTCCCCTAGCTCCGCACTCTCTATATGGGCTCAAATATCCTCTACTTCACTTTTAGCTATTGTAGTCTGTTATATATATGGAATATCTATGATATGTATAATGTATATAATATGTGATATATCTTATATTGTATTCTGTTATATATATGTAATATCTATGATATATATAATGTATATAATATGTGATATGTCTTATTTACTCTACGTCAGCTCAAATATCCTGTTTTCCACTTCCAGTTATTGTCTTCTGTTATATATATGTAATATCTATGATATGTAAAATGTATATAATGTGTGACATATCTTATTTACTCTACATCAGCTCAAATATTCTGTACTCCACTGTCAGCTATTGTAGTCTGTTATATATATATATGTAATATCTATGATATGTATAATGTATATAATGTGTGATATATCTTATTTACTCTACATCAGCTCAAATATCCTGTAGTCAACTTCCAGCTATAGTATTCTGTTATATACATGTAATATCTATGATATGTATAATATATATAATATGTGATATATCTTATTTGCTCTACATCATCTCAAATATCCTGTAGTCCACTTCCAGCTATACTATTCTGTTATCATCATCATGCTGTCGGTCGCAATGCGACCAAGACTGCTTTCATTACTTGACTGCCCCTCTCCATTTAGCTCTCTGCTGTGATAGTGATGTCCACGAGTCGGTCTTAATGTCTCTCAGCTTCAGGTTTCTCTTGCTGGTATCCTTGAACCGGAGACGAGGGCGCCCTCTCTTTCTGTAACCAGAAGACAGTTGAGAATAGAGGATCGGCTTTGGTAGCCTGTCTGATGACATCCTCATGAGGTGTCCAGTCCACCGGAGATTCTTTTTGATCAGAAGATCTTCCATAGAGTGCAGCCCCATCCGTTCGAGTATTTCCTTATTTGTCACTTTGTCCTTCCAGGTTAGCCTCATGATTGAACGCAGATGTCACATCATGAAGGCACGCAGCTTTTTCACCTGTTGTCTGTACACTGTCCAGGCCTCGGCTCCGTATAGTAGGGTGGATAGCATGACTGCACGGTAGATCTTGCCTTTGACCCGCATGGACCCATGGTGGTTGTTCCAGAGTCTCTGTCGTAGTCGGCCGAAAGATGCGGTAACCTTGGCCATCCTCCTCTGTATTTCAGCATCAATGCATCCATCACTTGATATAGTGCTTCCGAGGTAGGTGAATTCCGGA
Organism: Branchipolynoe longqiensis; assembly: GCA_030323885.1. NCBI lineage: Eukaryota > Metazoa > Annelida > Polychaeta > Phyllodocida > Polynoidae > Branchipolynoe > Branchipolynoe longqiensis. The sequence goes on from CM059195.1 coordinate 55,623,170, forward strand.
ACAGAGTTCAGCTTGTTTCCATCAACCATGATATCCTCCTCTCGGGTTCTTGTAGAGTTGGGTTGGTACAGCACCTCCGTCTTCTTGATGTTAATCTTCAGGCTGAACCTCTTTGATGCATCGGAGAAAGCGTCCACTATTTTCTGGATTTCTTCAGCAGAGTGGGCAACCAGTGCACTGTCATCTGTGAATAGCAGCTCTCTCACCAGTATCCGAGTAGTCTTGGTCTTCGCTCTGAAGTGTGCGACATTGAATAGGTCAGTGCTCTGTTCTGTTATATATATGTAATATACATATCATATATATTATATATGCTATAGTATGCTGTTATATATATCTAGTTTGTTTGTTGTTATTTTTACGTCCTAGCAACATGTAAGGTCATATGAGGACAGGTATGTATATCTATGATATGTATAATATATATATAATGTGTGATATATCTTATTTGCTCTACATAAGCTCAAATAGCCTGCATTTCACTTTCAACTATTACATTCTGTTATATATGTGTAATATTTATAATATGTATAATGTATAATAGACGGATCAATGTGCAATTCAACCCCCCAACAATTGCACCAAGTAGTTTTATTGTTTTAACTACATTAGGGGATGATACTCAATCCCAGAAAAAAAGTCTTAGAAAACCCCACCACGAGAAGGGGGTTAATTAGCATGAATTCAAAATGGCCATGCCCTAGCATTTAAATTTATGGTTGGAACGAGACAATATAAATGTATTACCAATAGATAGAAACATGATACCTCTTAAGCGAGTAAGCATGTTTAAAATGCTCTATGATGTCACTGTGACATTATAAATGACGTCACCATGACATAGAAATGAAATTGCGGTTAATGTATCACAAAATTATTAGTAAAACATCAATGAAAATGATCAACATTAGTACCACATTGTCACAAACCATGGATTACTGGTCATGATGAATAAAAGTTAAAACGTTTCCTTTTCACCTGTAAAAATCACTTTGTGGTAGAAATACCAGTCACGTGACGCTACAAAGACAACCAAAATAACCCCACATGAATTTGTTTTGAAGTCTTGAAATGTTTACCATAAATATAAAACTAAGGCTATGAAGACTTCAAATATTAAAAGAACTTAGACCTCTAGGTTGTCTGACAGGTGCGCGTTCACCGTGTCGCAAACATCACTAATTCAGGCCGGCCTCTCCCGGCTCTCTACTGGCTCCCCCCCCCCCCCCCCCCCCCGGCCCCCCGCTCGCCCCCCCCCCCCCCCCCCCCCCCCCCACACCGCTCTTCTTCCCAGGCTCCTCTTACCCGGTGTCGCGGTTTCAGCTGACTGCCATTTTCAGCTGACTGCATGGACTCAAACTCAAGGCATTGTCAATGGTCGTGAGCAATCTTCATACAGAAAATACAGAAAAAGTGAAATATCTCTAAAACCACACCACCTATTAACAAATCGCTTGGTACACATATAGAAAACATCTTTACCAACAAGATTATATTAAATTTATGAGGTTAGGGTTCTTGATTTCTATTAATTTTGAATAAAACTAATGTTTTGCACTGCGCATACCGTCAAACTCAAGGTATTTTCAATGGTCGTGAGCAATCTTCATAGAGAAAATACAGGAAAAGTGAAATATCTCTAAAACCACACCACCTAGAAACAAATCGCTTGGTACACATACAGAAAGCATCCTTACCAAAAACATTATATTAAATTTATAAGGTTTGTGCCGATGCTGTTAGATTTGATGCATGCACATGAAACTGACAGTCAGCTGAAAACGGCAGTCAGCTGAAACCGCGACACCGGTTCTCCCGCGCCCACCCCCCCGGCTCTCCCTCGGCTCCCCGGGCTCTTCCCCGTCCCCCCGGCTCTCCCTCCCCCGGCCATCCCTGGACTCCTCTTCCCGGTTCTCCCTGGGCTCTCCCCCGGCTCCCCTTCCCCGGCCCCTCCCGACTCTCCCCCGGTTACCCGGATCCCCCCGGATCCCTCCCACGCCCGGCTCTCCCCCGGCTCTCCCCCGCCTCTCCCCACAGTTCTCCGTCGGTCCTCCCCCGGCTTCCCCCCGCCTCTCCCCCGCCTCTCCGTCGGCTCTCCCCCGGCCCCAACCCGGCCCCGCCCCTGGATCCCTCCCACCCCATGCTTTCCCCCAGCTCTCCCCCCGGCTCTACCCCCCGCCCCCCCCCCCCCCCCCCCCCGGTTCTCCCCCCCCCCTCTCCCCCGTCTCCCCCCGACCTCCCCCCCGGCCCTCCCCCGACTCTCCCGCCGATAGCCACCAGTCATTTATTGACACCCACCAATCCCCGCCTACACCCACCCACATCCACACCCACACCCACACCCACACCCACACCCGCCACACACACCACACCCACCACACCCACCACACCCACCACACCCTCCAACGGCTGTGCTCCCCAGCTCCGAGTGCACTCCTCCCTCTGCCAGAGTGAGACGCGGGCTGAGGTGGACATTACAGTTGCATAATCCGATGGTGTTGTGTTTCTGTCATTTTCTGAGATAAACATATTACATTGATGGATATCTAACATACTTTAATTTGAAGCAACTTTAATTTTAAAAGGCTAGCTTTGGAGATTGTTGAAGCGTAAACATGCACTATTCATTTTGGCATGCCTGTCAACACTCTGACAACATAGGCATCAACAGAAACAGGTTCCATTAAATTGACACAGGATGCCCTTCTATGTGGCAACAAATGCTTAATGAGTGCATCAGTATCTAAGTTAGATATGTAGGTTCTAATCTAGACTAGACTATTTTGGTTTAAAAGTTTATGCTTTTATCGGACTATTCAGCTTTAAGCATTTCTTGCTATGCACAGAAGTAGAAGGGCACACATGGTAAAAACAAGTTTATTTCATTTAACGATGCCTCTAGAGCAAATTCGTTTTTATCATCGGGTATTGGATGTCAAACATATGATCATTCTGACATATTTCTTTTGGGGAAACCCACTGCCGCCACATAGGCTACTCTTTCCGATAAGCATCAAGGGGTCTTTTATATATGCACTTTCCCACAGACAGGACAGCACATACCACAGCCTTTGATGAACCAGTTGTGGACCAGTGGTGGAAAATAACCCAAACTGCAAATGTGTCCACTGAGCAGGATCGATCGCATGACCCACACCTTCACAGGTGGACACTCTATCGCCTGAGCTACGTCCCGCTCCCTGGCAAACATGCCAAGTCAATTTAATATATCCTCTTACTGCTGACAAACGCACACAAATGAAGTTAGCAATAGCATGTTTACATTTGAAATAGCTCCCACGTTTTGTGTTTGCTATAGCTTTTAAAGTTGCATAGTCCGATGAAACATCAAATTTTCAAAACAAAAACAAGTATCTCAATTTGATTCTACATATCTAACTTAAACACTGTGCACTTGTTAAACATGTGTCACCACATAGAAGGGAATACTGAGACAATTTAATGGAACCTGTTACTGTAGAAACCTATGGTGTCAGAGTTTTGGCAAGCTTGGCAAAACTAATTTTGCTTGTTTGCACTTCAAATATCTCAAAAGTTAGCAATTTAAAATAAAAGTTACTTCAAATGAAAGTAAGGTAGATTATAATGATCAGCCTAATATGTTTATCTCAGAAAAAGACAGAAACTCAAAACCCATCGGACTATGCAACTTTAAGTCAGTTCGTAGTAAAGGTAGTTCAAAATTAAAGTAAGATGGGCCATAGCGGTCAACTTAAATTTATTACCTGCTGCTCGTGACGTACAGCTCCGATAATTGGCGATGTCAACCCCGCCCCGCCCCGCCCGACCCCGCCCCGCCCCGCCGGCCCCCCCACCCCCTCAACCCTGCCCCCCTCCCCGTCCCACTCCACCTCGACCCTTCTCACCTCGCCGCCCCGCCCCGCCTCAACCAGCCTTAATCCGCCTCAACCCTCCTTGCCCCCCCCCCCCCCCCCCCCCCCCCGCCCTGCCCTGCACCCCCCGCCCCGCCCCGCCTCCCACCACCCACGCTCCTCCCCACTTCCCCACTCCCCCCCCCCCCGGCCCGCCATCCAGTATTCATACCGGCGCATGCGCGCGCATTGCAAACTTGGTTGGCGCGTCTGCGCGTATCGCTTACACGCAGACGACAATGGCACGGTCTCCAGGCCCGGGCGGTGTTGACGTCGTAAAGCGCGGGTGATTTATTGCGCATGCGCGTCATGTCCGGCGCAGACCGTCAAGTGGCTCGACTAAGTCGGTTAGCTAACTAACTTCCACGATTGTTTTTTTTGGAAAGCCAACTTAGCTATTCTGTAACAAATAGGGTTAGTTAAAACAGTTCAGCTTAAGGGGCTGTTACATTAGGGTTTTTTGCGGGAGCGTATGGCGGTGTAGGCGCGTTACGTCATATACGTCGGCATACGCCGTATACGCTACTCATACGCTACGCATAAGCTACTCATACGCTACTCATACGCCGCCAGGTGACGGCTTATGTGAAGCGTATGAGGCATACACCGCCATACGCTTTCATAAATCCGTCCGTCCAAATTTTTTTGTGCATGCTAAAAAAATCTCGACCTATACCATCAAAAAATGTCACAGCACGCTCCCATACGCTCCTCATATGCTCCTCGTACGCTCCTCGTACGCTCCTCGTAGGTTCCACATACGCTCAAAACCACCCGAAAGGTCACCAAAAGTCATCATAGGCCGGCACGCGCAGGACCTACGTAGGTTTTCAATAAGCTCCCGCCATACGCCATAATGTGATAGGGCCTTTAGGTTACATAGGCCGATGGTTTTGAATTTCTACTAGCTTTCTTTTAGATATTCGGTTGATCAATATAATATAATCATTTACCATACTTTAGCTGAAGTACCTTAAAAGGAAAAATAAGCTAATTTAAAACATATTCGAATTGAGATGCTGGACAACATAACATTATGCTTCAGCAGAAGTTGGTTGGTTGTTGGAGTTTTACGTCCTATCAAGATCTAAGGTCATATCAGGACAGGTACTGACTTGTGACAGTACACACTCATGACAACTTCATAGTGCTGCCCCACTGGGAAATCAGGCCACCAGCACAATGAGCCGATATCCCACACTGTCACATTATCCGGACACTGAGCCAGCCAGTCCTCACTCTATCCCATTAATGCCGAACGCCAAGCTAGGAAGCGACAAGTATCAATTTTGTAAGTCATCGATTTAACTTGACTGGGAATCGAACTACCGACCTCCAACACTGGAGGCCTGCACTCTATGGATTTGGCCACCGCGTCCGGTTTTTCACTGATAGTGATAGTGTTCAAAATGAGAATCGAATCATTCTGCCGCTACAGAATCACCTAGCTGACACATGACCTTGAACCATGACCTTGAACCACGACTTTGAACTAATGCCTAACCACCTTTTTGGGGTTTGGTGGCTTAGCTCCTCAGACATGGTCAGCTGACTCTGTAAGGGGAGAGCATGTCCTTGGATTGTAAACCTATTAAAGCTGCATAATCCGATGGTTTTGAGACGCTGCTTTAAGTTATTTTAAATCGACGCATTAGGTTGATCATAATAATCTACTTTAATTTGAAGTAACTTTGATTTAAAATGGTTAATTTTGATCATACTTGAATTTTTTTTAAAGAATCCTGAATTAATTTTTAGTAAATGTCGGACATAGGCGTTGTTTACCCATTTTCGAGCCTAGTAGTTTGGCGCAGGAGCAGAAACTGCAGTAAATGTTTAATGGGTGCACTAGGATCTATGACGGTAATGTAAGATGACATCTAGGTTAGTGAATTGGTGTCAACAAGTTGATCCTTTCATCAGATTATACAGCTTTAAGCAATTACAATTTGTTTGGGGGGGGGGGGGGGTGAGGGGGGGGGAGAAGTTTTGACGGTCACGGGCTGAGCACATGATTAGGTAAATCAGTAAAAGTGGAAGGATGTGATTCTTTGGCGCTTCACAAATTAAATTATTATTCCCCCCAGAAGCCACCTGGTGACAGGCGCTGCAATCTACGACTCCTGCTCGGGGCGTATGTCGCAATCGATGGCTCTGCTGCTGCAGGGAGTCTCCGAAATGTGATGTGCCAACATAAAGCCTAACGGGATAGTACATTTAGGTAGCCACTGTTGATAAGAGTAACACAAATATGGACTGGATACAGATCATGTTTTATACCCCTGTCACATTACGACGTTTCTGCCGGTGTGCCGGCAACGCGCAAAATATTTGCAACCCGTCAAGAGACGTCCAACTTTTCGGCGTTTTGGGAGAAAACTGGACGGGTTAGTGGCATGGTATTAGCGCGCAGCGAACGAGATTCGACACGCGGCGGACGAAAGTGTCAACGTGCCGCCAGCGGTTTCCCAGCGTGTTGTCAGCATGTTGTCGGCGCGCTGTCAGCGCGTTGACGGCGTGGAGGGAGCGAGTTGGTACGATACCAACTCGCTGCCTCCACGCCGGCAGCGCGTCCAGACCCGCCACCAACGCGTCCAGGCGTGCCCGGAACACGTCTCACGCACTGAGAAACGCTCGCGGAGCGCTGATAACGCGCCGATAACACGATGATGGCACGCTGGGAACCCGCTGGCGGGACGTTGCAGACGCGCCGACGGAACGCTCGCAATATGGTGAAACAAATGCCAACGTTAACTGACGTTGATCAACGTCATACCAGCGTTCCGCCGGCGCGCCGATAACGGGTTCGACGTGTTGCTAACGCGTCCGTAACGCGCCCGCCAACACCCTGCTGCGCATTGCGGCCCGTCGAAAGTTTTGTCCAAGCACAAAACTTTCTCTGCGGACCGACGCACGCCGACGGCCGCCGACGTGCCGGTACACACGTTGCTATGTACCGACGTGCCGGAAACGCCCCGGTAACGTACCGTTAACGTACCGGACGTGTACCGACGTTTCACCGAAAAACCCAACACGTTGGCGCGCGTCGACCCGCGTTGGCCCGAAACGTCGTAATGTGACAGGGCCATTACAAAGATTTGATTCTTTGGCGCTTTACAAATTAAATTATTATTCCCTCCAGCAGCCACCTGGTGACAGGCGCTGCAATCTACGACTCCTGCTCGGGGCGTATTTCGCAATCGATGGCTCTGCTGCTGCAGGGAGTCTCCTAAATGTGATGTGCTGATATAAAGCCTGGCGGAATAGTACATTTAGGTAGCCACTGTTGATAAGAGTAACACAAATAGGGACTGGATACAGAGCGTGTTTTACAACCATGTGGTAACCGTGACACGAGGAAATTGGCCACGTCACTTGTTCCCAATCTCTGTATGGACTGAGCCTGTCACTGACAGTTGTGTCTCAGGTAGGGAAGGGACATGGCAGTGGTATAATAAATGTGGTTGGTTGTTGGAGTTTTGCGTCCTGGCAACATCTAAGGTGATATCAGGACGGGTACCGACTTGTGACAGTGTGCACTCATGGCGACTTTATAGTGCTGCCCAACTGGGAGACCAGGCTACCACCAGCACCATGACCTGACATCCCACTCAGTCACATTATCCTGACACTGAGCCAACCAGTCCTAGCCTTATCCTAATAATGCCGAGCGCCTGGCTAGGGAGCGATAAGTATCACTTTTTAATTATTGGTTAGACTCCACCAGGGTTCGAGCCCCAAAATCTACCAAAACATCTGGTCTTGTGTAGTAGATTTGTGTGATGTAGCCTAAGAGAAAAAAAAGCATTGAAGAAATGATTAATAAATGCAGACGGGGTGGCTGAATGAGTTGGTGCGTCCGTCTCCTGTGTTGGTAGATCATGGGATTGTGGGTTCGAACCCTGGTCGAGTCAAACCAATGACTTAGACATTGATACATGTCACTTCCTAGTCAGGCACTTGCGATTATTAGGATAGGGCAAGGAGCAGTGGAATGAGGAAGACGAATCGTCCGCAGTTGAAATTTCCTCTGCTTAAACAACGAATGAACCAAAAAGAATAAGTATTAAAGTCAAATATGCCGGAGTGTGGTGTCTTCTGTGACGGAGTGGTTAGAGTGTCTGACTTTTTTCTAGGTCGGACTCCTAATCTGAAGGTCAGTGGTTCAATTCCCCATGCCCCACCTCTGCCAATTTGGATTTCCACCACTGTGTCTAACTTACAGCGTCATCAAAGGCCAGTTGCTCTCATACCAAGTCTATGTGGTGTGGAAGGTTAAAAATCCCTTTGGTCGGTAAAAGTGTAGGCTCAGGCTTTCTTTCGATAAACTGTCTAATGGTGAAAACAAGTCTATTCAGACTTATCCATGATAGGCAGTAATAAATCTTCAAGAAGAAAATGTTGGAAATTTAAAGTTGTGTCATCTTAAAACTTGCATAGTCAGATGAAAGCGTCAAATTTTCAAAAAACAAAATGCTTGCCAAAATGATTTGATCCTTCCTACATATCCAAATTAGATACCGGTGGACTTGTGAAACATTTGTTGCTGCACAGCAGGGCATGCGCATTAATTAAATAGAAGGTGTTAATATTGAACCCTATTGTCTCAGAATACACAAGTACATGCCGAAATACATTTATTATATTTTCACTTCAATTATTAGGTTATCCATTTACAATGTATAATAAAAGGTTACTACAAACTACATTGTTCATATTACTTCGGTAATGTGGGTAATTCGGGACCGAGTCGGAGCTGCCCCCCCCCCCCCCCCCCTTTCTTCCTCTCTCCCTTCCCCCTCCCCTACCTGCCCCGCCTCCCTACAGGCGGCGACACCGCTCCCCTCCCTACTAGATACAACAAACAAGGAGGTACCTCAAACACGCACGGATGACCTCCTACGACCCACGCCGCCCCAAGCAGATGGACATCGCCGCATACCTTGCCCACCTCGATGACACCTTGGCCACACCCGGGGCAGTCATGAACTATCTCAGCGCTGCCCGAACATGGGTCAGCCTGTCGACAGGCGCGGTTGCCCCCTTTGACACCTACCTAGTCGCTACTGTCAAACGCGGCGTAACGAGGTCCTCCCACCACGTGACCAGGCAGGCGCCCCCACTGTCCGTGAAACAGCTCAGGAGAGTGCTCGACTACCTGTCCGACGCGGGCCACCGGGCCCTTGTCCTGAGGTCAACCCTCCTGATGGCCTACTTCACCCTACTAAGACAAGGAAACCTCCTGGTGACCGGACGCAGGGACGATCTGGGGCACACCATCAGAGCCGCCGACGTCACTGACCACACGATCCACCTCATCGTCAAGGTGCGGTCGACTAAGACCTCCCGATCGCCCCATGACGCCTACACCATCCGAATACCCAGGGTACAGAACTCCAACTACTGCCCTGTACGCACCTGGAGGCGCTACGCCGCCTACACCCGACTGGCCCCTGACGACCCAGCCTTCATGACCTCCACCGAGGGCCCCTTGACGACACGGACGATGACCCGTATCCTCCGGAAAGCGCTCGAGCACAGCGCCGTCCAAAACTATCGACAATACACTCTGCATAGTATACGCAGGCTTGTGCCGCAGCCGGGGCGACCCTTCAGGACGTTCGCGACATTGGCCACTGGCGGTCCTCCGCCATCCACCGATATGTCCGCCCCGACGCCTTCTCGGCCGCGACCCGGGCACTCTCAACACTATTTGGTTGAGGCCCGGATCGCGACCGAGAAAAACACTACCTCACCCTACCCTACTGACCTCCCCCTACTTTCCTCTCGCCCCCCCCCCCTTCCTACGCCTCCCACACACTCTCTTCCATACCTCCTACACCACCCTCCCCTACTCCCCCTAACCACATACCACTTACCTCCCCGCACACCTGATGTACTTATCCTCTCATTGATCTCTTCACTGCACCGATAACCATTATATACCTGATTACCGATTACCGACGTCACTATTGATCACCTAATGATCTGCTCGATCTCTCTAATTAACTATTATTACCTGATCATGCCTCAAAATGTCCTGATCTATTGTACTATAACTCCTGATCACCGATTACCGACATGACACTATTGATCATACATTAACTGAGTCACATTTCTCGACTGCTCCCATTGTTACATTGATCCATTGCCTGCCTTGTACTACTATGCTTCGAACTCCAATAAAGTTCCATCTTATAACTCCGTCTCGTGTCCTGAATTAGGATTCATTATAATAATTAATATTCTAAGCTAAATTTCAGAAACTCAAAACCATGAGACTATGAAACTTTAATCTTTTCAAAAACAACAAAACATATATCCCTAGACTTAACCCTGCATATCTAATTTCGATACTGGTGCATTCTTTAATAATTTCTTTTAGGCTTTACACATAAGCTTCATCAAGACTTACTGGCCTGGTTAATAATAATAATAATATAGCAATGGCATATTGGATTATGCTTTGTTGTTGTTTGTTTGTTGTTTTATGTCCTAGCAACATCTAAGGTCATATCAGGACGGGTCCTGACTTGTGACAGTTTGCACTCATGGCGACTTTATAGTGTTGCCCCACTTGGAGACCAGGCCGCCAGCACCATGACCTGATATCCCACTCAGTCACATTATCCTTGCCCTATCTTGTTGCCACATAGAATGGAATGCTAAGTCAATTTAATAGAATCAGTTACAGCTGAAGCCTGAAGTGTCATAGTTTTGCATGCTTGCCAAAATTAATTTGCCATGTTGTCATTTCAAGTATCTCCAAAATTAGCAATTTAAAATAAAAATTACTTTAAGCTAAAGGAAAGTAGACTATAATAATAAATTTAATATATTTATCTCTGCAAATTGATAGAAACTCAAAGCCATCGGACTATGCAACTATAATAAATGCATCAGTATCTAATTTGGATAGGATCGGGCGCGGTGGAGCAATCGGTAGAGCGCGGGCCTCGCGTGCGGGAGATCGGGAGTTCGGTTCCCGGGCTAGTCAAATCAATGACTTATAAAATTGATACTTGTCACTTCCTAGCCTGCCGCTCAGCATTAATAGGATAGGGCAAAGACTGGTTGGCTCAGTGCCAGGATAATGTGACTGGGTGGGATATCGGGTCATGGTGCCGGCAGCCTGATATACCAGTGGGGCAGCATTATAAAGTCACCATGAGTGCGCACTGTCACAAGTTGGTACCTGTCCTGATATAACCTGAGATGTTGCCAGGACGTAAAACTCCAAAAAGCGAGGCTGTCATCGGACTAGGCAGCTTTAACTAAAAGACTTTCGGACTAAGCAACTTTAGTAGCGAAAATCTATGACACAAAAAGACAAAAACCAGGGGATTATGCAGTTTTAAACGATTTAATGTTCAAAATATGTAAAGTTCGCCTCAACCTCTATGTAGGTCACAAATATCTAAAAGGCCACCGTATGCTACACGACAATTTGTCTTAAACCTTGTGACTCAGATATATGTCTGCGAACCCACACGATCAGCTGATGCACGGCTGACAGAAGGTAAAGGTCGCACACGCCGTATTTCAAATCTTAGGGGTAAAACTTGTTTTATATTATCTCACAATAAATCACACTGACTTATTTTCATCGCAAGGCAAAATTTCTTAAGGGCCATCCAAAATTATCAACATTTTTACAGTCATACAAAGATTGCTAGTTTCCAGAACCACCGCCCCCCTCAGTGTAGTATAGATACACATTTTACATATGATTTAATTTTACGCTATTAGTCTATTTTGAATATCAACATTTTATTAAATGATAAAAGTCATAAGCCGTGTTCACACAGGGAATATGTAAAGCGATTTAGACAAGGCGAATCATATGAATCGATTTAGTTTGAAAGTGTTTCGCGTTCACATGGGCAGTGCTTGAGTCGGTTTAAGGCGGAAGTGGATATCTGCGCATGAGCAAGTCCATACTAACCAGCGCCAGTTTCGGTTAGTCGACGTCGGCACGAGAGAGTGTGGGTTCGACCTAGATATGTATAGACTGAATCATATTGTTTTGGAACCGTAAAAACCTTCTGCTGGGCAGTGAAAACCTATAAATAAATGATGAAAAAAACATCTGTGCACCTCTATCTTGTTCATAGACCAAATTATATATTATGTGCTTTTGATCGACCGGAAAGTCGACAAACTAAGGTCTCGACTGCGCATGCGTGTGACAGTGCGTTCGCACGGGCAAAATAAATCGGTTCACAGAAATCGATTCACCTACCCTACCTCGACAAGTGGTTTACAGTATCCAGATCACCCGAATCGATTCAGCCCTAATCCGACTCAGCCACGCGTTCACACGTGAAATGTAACCCGAACTATACAAGTCGATTTCTACGAATCGATTTACATTGCCCGTGTGAACACGGCTTTACATTACTAACAGCCACCCCCCCTCATCATACGCTTTGTACTACCCTGAACATGTTGACAACTTTGGACGGCCGCTTAGAAATTGACTTCTTTAGCCATTGTTCATATAAACTCCACAGCAAAGCTGTTTTGTTTGTTGTTGTTTTACATCCTGGCAAAATCTGAGGTCATATCAGGATGGGTACCGACTTGTGACAGTGCACACTCATGGCGATGTTATAGTACTGCCCCACTGGGAAACCAGGCCACCAGCCACTGATATCCCACTAAGTCACATTATCCTGACACTGAGCCAGCCAGTCCTTGCCTTATCCTAATAATGCCGAGTGCCAGGCTAGGAAGCGACAAGTATAAATTCTCTCATCGGTTTGACTCGACCAGAATTCGAACCCACAAACTCATGGGTTCGGATCTCCCGATTTCCCAAAACAGGAAACGGACGCTCTACTCATTCGGCCACCCCGTCTGGTCTACAGTAAAGCAGGAACACCCTGGTTTTGCTGATGCAGCAGTTACAAGCAATGCTTGATTGATTTGATTGATTTGGTTTGATTGCCAAGCCAAGCATCATACTGTTTCTGGGGAACAAATCGAGAAAGCGGAGTAGCACAGGAAAACTACACGCGGCCCAGTGTCTTAATCTTTAATCTGGGAGAGTGCTTGATTAAAGTTGCATAGTCCGATGGTTTTGAGTTCCTGCCATTTTCGGAGATAAATACATTCGGTTGATTGCTGTAATCTACTTTACCTTAGTTTGAAGGGAGTTTTAATTATATTGGCAAACTTTAGAGATATTTGAAGTGAAAACATGCTAAATTAATTTTGGCAACCACTTACAAATTTTGACACCGAAGGCTTCAGCAGTAACAGGTTATATTAAATTGGCTTAGTATCCCTTTCTGATGAGCAACAAATGCTTCTTAAGTATCTAAGTTGGATAAGTAGGAACACATTTAGGTCAGGGTTTTGGTTTTGAAAATTTGAAGTTTCATCAGACTATGCAGCTTTAAGTACATGAGGGACATTTATAGCGACATAGCGACATAGCGACATAGCGACATAGCGACATAGCGACATAGCGACATAGCGACATAGCGACATAGCGACATAGCGACATAGCGACATAGCGACATAGCGACATAGCGACATAGCGACATAGCGACATAGCGACATAGCGACATAGCGACATAGCGACATAGCGACATAGCGACATAGCGACATAGCGACATAGCGACATAGCGACATAGCGACATAGCGACATAGCGACATAGCGACATAGCGACATAGCGACATAGCGACATAGCGACATAGCGACATAGCGACATAGCGGACATAGCGACATAGCGACATAGCGACATAGCGACATAGCGACATAGCGACATAGCGACATAGCGACATAGCGACATAGCGACATAGCGACATAGCGACATAGCGACATAGCGACATAGCGACATAGCGACATAGCGACATAGCGACATAGCGACATAGCGACATAGCGACATAGCGACATAGCGACATAGCGACATAGCGACATAGCGACATAGCGACATAGCGACATAGCGACATAGCGACAGGAAGTGTGAACACTTATTTGTCTCTCATTATTTTTTTTTGGTACATTAGTTGTCCCAAGCAGGGAAAATCCAGTCATAGACGACTGGTCTTCCCCACTCCACTGCTGGTCGATAGAAAGCCCGAGCCTACACTTTTACCGACCCAAGGGATTTTTAACCTCCCACACCACATAGACATGGTATGAGAGCAACCGGCCTTTGATGACGCTGTAAGTTATACACGGCAGTGGAAATCCTAATTGGCAGAGCTGGGGGCATGGGGAATCGAACCGCCGACCCTCAGATTAGGAGTCTGACCTAGCAAAAAGTCAGACACTCTAACCACTCCGCCACAGAGAACGCCACTTTATATAGGGTAAGGATTGATTTCCGATTCCTTTATTTTGATTGACTTAAAGCTGCATAGTCCAATGAAATATCAAATTTTCAAATACAAACCAATGATCGAGATTTGATTTTACATATCTAACTTAGATACTGATGCACTTATTAAGCATTTGTTTCTGCGTAGAATTTAACTGAACCTGTTACTGCAGAAGTCTATGGTGTCAGAGTTTTGGCAAGCATGCCAAAACTAATTTTCCATGTTTTCACTCAAAATATCTCAAAAGTAACTTTGAACTAATGTAAAGTAGATACTACTGATCGATCTAATATATTTATCTCAGAAAAAATACAGAAATTCAAAACCATCGGACCATGCAACTTTAGCAAATGCACTCACACACATTGTCAACTCTCATGCTTCTGGAACATTCTCTTTATTCTACCCCCCCCCCCCCACACACACACACAGTAAGTCAGCCTAGTAGTAGGTACATAATGACTCCGTGCCGCACACACCTCCTCACTCTTCTCCTATTAGCCACTCATCACTATCTTAATATACATGTGTTGATAAGATCAAGCAAACCTGATCAATTACCCTAAAAAACCCAGTGATCCACCTGATCACTACTTATATGATTGATGATTATTCTCACTCACTTCACTCATGATCATTGATATATTGTGTTGATATATTGTCTTCCTATATTGTGATGTATCTCCCTCACCTGATGAAATGCTACGTTCATAAAAAACATTGTACATATGTTCTTGACGATTACATTAATGACTCGCATAACTTCATGTTCATGTCAGAATTGGCCCGCGGGCATGCTCAAACCCGAAGTACTGTAACCGAGATCGCCGTTGGATGAGATTGTCATGAGAATAAAGTTATGTCATTCCCAGTTCTGCTTCCTCGTTCCTCCCTGCCCGTATGCCAGTAATGTTACCATGTGTTGGATCTTTCATGCTATACTCTGCAGCTGCCTCTTCGATGCTAACCGTTTCTCTTTCCACGCCCGGCAGTCATCCAGGATCTCGGATAACTTTTCAGCTGGAATTGTTACAGTAAGGTTGTGAGCATCAATAAGAAAACCTAATCAAATTAGTTTATGGACTGGAGGGGTACACTTTTTGGGAGCAAGGACTAGGCCTAGATGACGTGTGATGTCAATGAAAACTTGATCGGCTTCGAGTGCTATGGATTTGGACTTTTCTACCCTGACAAAGTCGTCTAAGCCGTGTTCACACGGGCAAAATGTAAAGCGATTCAGCCAAGGCGGATACCAGGAGTCGAATTAGCCGCCCGTTCACACGGCCACTACTTGGGCCGGAAATCGATATCTGCACATGAGCAAGTCCAGTCTGACCAGCGCCAGTTTTCGGTTAGGCGACGTCACCACGAGAGAGTGGGTTCGACCTAGATATGTATGTACTGAATCGTATTGGTTTGGACCTGTCAACACTTCTGCTGGGCAGTGAAACCCTAAAAATAAATGATGAAAAAAATATTTGTGCACAGCTAGCATAGCAGTTTCATCAAGCAAATTTACCGGAAAGTCAAGACACTCAGGTCTCGACTGTCACGTCCTTAATCCGCCTCAAGTAAGTCGGTTGCATTCACACGGGCAAAATAAATCGATTCACAGAAATCGATTTACGTAATCGACCTCTACAAGTGGTTTACAATATGCGGATCACAGAAATCGATTCAGCCCTAATTTCGACTCACACGCCCGTTCACACGCGAAATGTGCGTTGAACTAGGCAAGTCGCTTTCTACGAATCGATTTACATTGCCCGTGTGAACACGGCTTAACATAGTAACAGAGACAAAAGAATCCCCTTTGTCTCATAAGCCGCACCACCGCACGTGCAGTCCTGGCGCGTGCCAGTGCCGAGGTCCGGCAGCCAAAGGGTGGTGCTATATCAATATACAGTTTGTCATCTAGAGTGATCCTAAGTAATGGTGAGGAAAGCGGACATATTCAAAGCTGTCGATAAGCTCGACCTAAATCTGCCGCCCAGAGGAATGATGAGTCATCCGTTATTACTAGGCGGTCAGAGAGAGTGGTTATTGAAGGAAGTGAGAAGGAAAAAGGTCTCTCTTGGTAAAAAACCTTTCTTAATTCCGGTGTTGCAGTTTCCGCGGTATGCCAGTTTGCGAGGTACACATCGCTTCTGCGCATGCGTCAAAATCGAACAGCATCATCACTAACCTTATAAATTTAATATAATGTGTTTGGTAAAGATGTTTTCTATATGTGTACCAATCGATTTGTTTCTAGATGGTGTGGTTTTAGAGATATTTCACTTTTTATGTATTTTCTGTATGAAGATTGCTGACGACCATTGACAATGCCTTGAGTTTGACGGTACGCGCACTGCAAAACATTAGTTTTATTCAAAATTAATAGAAATCAAGAACCCTAACCTTATAAATTTAATATAATCTGTTTGTTGAATATGTTTTCTGTATGTGTGGCAATCGGTTTGTTTCTAGGTGGTGTAATCTTAGAGATATTTGACTTTTTCTGTATGAAGATTTGCTCACGGCCATTGACAATGCATTTGAATGTATGTGTACCTCGCAAACGGGCGTAGCGCGGAAACTGCAACATCGGCATTAACGCAAGCACCTAGAGGAAAGCTCAGATCGATTATCACCCTTCTCTCTACAGAGTCTTTCTTCGGCCTGGTCATCACTGGGCTATTTGGAGCCAGGGGACAAGGGGGGAGCATGAAACGGGCCTAACATTGCACCATGTTTGCGCTCCACACTATAAATGGAGCTACATGCCGGTGATGCGGATTCCGAGGGACACCAGTTTGACAGGGACACTTCCATTCAAATGCATTGTTAACTGCCGTGAGCAAATCTTCATACAGAAGAAGTCAAATATCTCCCAAATTACACCATCTAGGAACAAATCGTTTGGTACACATATAGAAAACATCTTTACCATGAAGACTATATTAAATTTATAAGGTTAGGGTTCTTGAATTCTATTATTTTTGAATAAAACTAACGTTTTGCACTGCGCGTAGCGTCAAACTCAAGGCATTGTCAATGGCCGTAAGCAATCTTCATACAGAAAATACACAAGAAGTCAAATATCTCTTAAATTACATCATCTAGAAACAAATCGTTTGGTACACATATAGAAAACATCTTTACCAAAAACATTATATTAAATTTATAAGGTTAGTGATGATGCTGTTCGATTTTGACGCATGTGCAGAAGCGATGTGTCCCTCGCAAACTGGTGTCCCTCGGAATCCGCAACACCGGGCTAATTCATGGTGCGGGGAATGGTTTTTTAGAGTCGGAGTGGGAGGTGAGCTTGCGATGAAATCTAGAGGCCACCCGAATTCCAGATGGTCTATTAGGAGTGTGTCAGGATAATCAGGCAGCATTGGTTGCCAGTTAGGAATATTCAGTGCTGAAGGCACGGGAACTCTAGCTTCTAAGTAATTTGGGAGTGCGGAGCCTCGCACAGCGTTAAATATTTCTATGTAGAAATTACAATCGACCCATACGTTCTGTGCTGTTACCTGCCAGAATAAGGACAAGATGGGCTTAAATTCTAGTGGAGAAGTAGGAGCATAGGCTTCTTCTGCCGAGCCAGGTTCAGGATGATCAAGGAACACAAAACCTGCATCGAAACAATCAAAAAGAAATTCAATCGGTAAGTCATGTTCATGATTTTTTTTGGGGGGTAAATATTGTATTCATCTGAATACATATTTTGTCAGCGCCGGGGCACTGGTCTTCCAACAATAAATTACTTGAAGTCTGGTTAAGATTATCACATACACCCATATTTGGGTCAGAACAGTCCATATGAGTATACGCTACATTATGTTCATGATGCGAAACATGTGTCGGTAATGTTGTATTAGAAGCCAGGGTCGCGTTCAGGGTCCGTCTCGGAGGCGCCTCGGAGGCGCCCGTGACGTCACGCGAGTCTGAACGACAAAGGCAGTTTCTTGTCTCTAAAATGGCCGCCCCGGGGACGTCTCAGCGATGCTTTTTGGTCTATTTGCGTTCAGAGTCTGTCTCGGCGACGTCTCGGCGACATTTCCCTTTTCAGATAGGAGACAAAAAGCGCCTCGAAAATGGCCGCCGCATGCAGTGGTTTCATCCAATCAGAGCGCAGCATTTTGATTGCAAATGGCCACCGCCTATGGGGGGTGGCCATTTTCGAGACAAGAAACTGCCTTTGTGGTTCAGACTAGCGTGACGTCATGGGCGCCTCTGAGGCGCCTCTGAGACGGACCCTGAGCGCGGCCCAGCTGTACTGTCGAATCACAGGACTGGGACTGGCCGCTTGACCCAGAGAGCGCGCCCAGCTGCGAGGGCGTGGGAGGGGAGGGGCCTGTGTGGCTGGTAATTGTTTTGATTGCAGCAAGCTGGTCGAGTCGACCTCTGGGGGAGACAGCAGCCAACTGCTCACAACGGGACTGTCAACGTGAGTAGGAGCACTCAAGGAATTGACTGTATGTGGAGGTGAAGTCAACATGTTATTATCAACAGAACTCACTTCTGACGAAGCAGCAGCATCTGACTGGGGGACTTTCTTATCGAGAAAGCACCGCTCCTTTAGCCAATCCTGCTCACGATGCGATAGCAGCCATTTATAACGCAGCGCACACCACACACAGTGTTGGATGAAGCGAGCTGGAAGAATCCCATGTGACTCAGTAAAACCACATTCGTCACCCCAGTTCCATTTGTGGCAGGGCCAGGGCCGTGTTCAGGGTCCGTCTCGGAGGGACCTCGGAGATGCCAGTGACGTCACGCTAGTCTGAATGGCAAAAGCAGTTTGTTGTCTCTAAAATGGCCACCCCCATAGGTGGCAGCCATTTGCAATGGAAAAGCTGTGCTGTGATTGGCTGAAATGACTGGATATGGTGGCCATTTTCGAGACGCTTTTTGTTTCTACTATGAAAAGGGAGGCGTCGCCGAGACATCGCCGAGACGGACCCTGAATGCAAATAAGCCAAAAAGCATCGCCGAATTGTCTCCGCGGCGCCTCCGAGACGGACCCTGAACGCGGCCCTGCTGTTTACTTCCTTTGAGTAGTCGTCACGTGGGTTCATCGGCTGGCCCAAACTTTGGTGAGGTGTCGGTTGAGGGGCCCCTTGCGCAGCTGCAGGAGGCGTGGCCGCCTGCCTTGCGGGGGCCGGGTGGGCGGCTTAGTGGAGATAGGCAACCTGGGACTGCTTGATAGAGGCGGAACAAACGTCTTGTTGTTTTTTTTGTTTAGTTTTTTATTGAGGCTGTATTTATACTGTCCATAGCATATAAGCCCAGATAACCAGGCTTGTTTTCAATGCTGGCCAGTTGTAGTGTAGGTGTTATCTTACCACACAGTAGCTGCTGATAAGGTATTTGATTGCCTGCATTTCAGTAGCAAATAGATAATTGGTTGGTATGGTCAGTAGCCTATGTTAGTTTTTTTTAAATTTTCTTGGCATATATGTACTTATTTTTTCTACTCTTATTACTAGACTAACTGACTCCTATTTACATATCATAGGCTTGTACGTAGCTGTGTCGTGTGTTATCTGGCTACTTTTGGAATGGTTACCTTCCATTTGGCGTCCCGCTGGTGGGCCGTGACATATCACATGCCCCTTTGCTGAGCAGCTTAGTGGGGGTTTCCTAGCCTTATTTTGCACAGATATTTTTTGTAAGTTTTTAGGTCAGGAATTTGTTGTTCCTTTACCATTTGGGCATTCCACACCTTGGCAGCCATTTCCAGCGTGCTTCTCTCATGAGCTTTGTAGATCTTTAATCACATTAACATTAGCCCAGCCTGTCTTAAGCCTCCCCTTAGCAATCCTCTTGAACACCTTCTCCAACCACCGGCAACAGGTGGTACCAATCCCAGGTCTCTGCTAATTTGGCGATATCTTCCTGGCGTTGTGCAAGGGCAGGGAGCCAATCAGGGGGAAGGATGGTCAGCGAGTCTCTTGAGAGCACCGAAGTATGCAGGCCACGTCGCCTCCCCCGTTGCTATCGGTCTAAATACATCACCCCGAGTAATAAACAAATGCGGTTGTAGTTTTGTACCTGTGGGTTTCGTGAAAGCTGCGGAACCACCGAGAAGAAGCTCCGCCAGTGCTGATGCTGTTTTCTGGGCATGCACTGTCGGCGTGAGTGCTGGTGCTGGGCTGGACTCGACGAATCGTGGAGCCAGTGTAACGATTTCAATTTCCCCCCTTTTCAAGTTCCCCCGGGGAATCTGAAAAGTTTTTTAGTTTTTTGTTCAAGTGTTTTTATTCCTCTGAATAACATGTTGTCAGTGCTAATGCACTGGTCTTCGAGCCCTAATCACAATTGCCTCTACACAGTAAACAAATCTACAACAATATACAGATAGACAATTACAGGAAAATAAGCAAAACATCGGTACATGAATGATAGGTAAAGAACAAGATAAGCGAAAAAGAAACATATGCGGGGAGGTTAGACTAGTATGGTAGGCATTCCCCAGAGGGAAATTAAAAACGTTTTCAGATTCCCGGGAGGGAAAATAAAAACAGTTCTCAGATTCCACCCCCTATTTTCAAATTCCCCCCTCTGGGAATTTAAAATTGTTTAAAAAACTTGGAAAAACGTTTTAAAATTCAGACCTATAATATTTTTTCTTAGCCATCGCGGAGACTTTTTGCGTCATTTGGAGTGAAATATGTTTTGTTGTACTAGTAATAATTTCCATTATGCTATTCTCTGTGTATTATTATATTTGTCATGACATTTTTTTAAATAACAAAAAATAACAAAAATAAAGAAAATTCCCCCAAAATGGGGGGAGGGAAAGTTAAAACGAGGGAGGGAACTTGAAAACGTTTTCAAATTCCCCTGGGAGGAATTTGAAAACGTTTTCAAGTTCCCGGAGGGGGAACTTGAATCAGGGGGGAATTTGAAATCTTTACACCGGAGTGGGCACCAGCCTGGTTGGGGGCGGGGCCAACCTTACCGTGGGGGCGGGCTGAACCGGTTGGTGAGCGGTGACCGGGGAACCTTCGGGAGGCACCTGCGGGACATCTTGAACTTGTCTCGCCCTACTCATGGCGGGCGGGGCCACCGGAGGAGGCAAGACAACCAGCGAGCCTGGGGGAAACCGAGGAGGCGGGGCCGGGGGGAGGGGCGTAGAAAAAACGGAACTTTTCCTTTCCACATCTGCCACCCTCAGCGCCAACTCTCTATTCCTTAGAGCAGGGTCCACAGCGAGGAAAGGAGGAAAAATGGGTGACCACTGTCCCATATTGAGCATCCCCTTGCAGGAATAGTTTCCCATTCTTTAAGTCCTGATATTGTGTGATTTAAACAGAGGTCGATGTAGATAAATTAAAAATATACTTCAAGCAGTTTAATCTGTGCAAAAGATACATATATATGTGTAACTATGTCTGAACAGGAAACTACTAAAAAAATAATGGACGTATTGGATGGGATCTTTCCATAATTTGAGCCAATCAGAGCTGTTCTTTTCGATTGAAAATGCCCACCCCTTATGGGGGCCGCGATTTGCAATCGAAAAGAACAGTTCTGATTGGCTGACACTGAGAGCTATTCTCAGCCGATCAGAGCTGTTCTTTTCGATTGCAAATGGCCGCCCCTTATGGAGGTGGCCATTTGCAATAAAAAAGAAGAGCTTTGATTGGCTGACACTGAGTTCTCATGAAAACGAGAAGAGAAAAATCCATTTCCTGCAAGTTCAAACAGGCGCAGACAAGTTCAAACGTGGCTGGTTGTCACTCTCCTTTCAGCACTGAATATGCTTATGATTCCTTAGTAAGTTCCCACGTTGCATTTCATACAGTGTCATAGAGTCTGGGTCTGGAAGTTCCGGGGTCGTTGAAGTTGATGGCTGTGGGAGAGGTGCCGAGACCGCTCTGGCAGGAGCAGGGCGTGTGACCAAGCGTGCGCCTGTTGTAGTTTCCACAGTACGCCAGTTTGCGAGGGACACATCGCTTCTGCGCATGCGTCAAAATCGAACAGCATCATCACTAACCTTATAAATTTATTATAATGTTTTTGGTAAAGATGTTTTCTATATGTGTACCAAGCGATTTGTTTCTAGGTGGTGTGCTTTTAGAGATATTTCACTTTTTCTGTATTTTCTGTATGCAGATTGCTCACAACCATTGACAATGCCTTGAGTTTGACGGTACACACAGTGCAAAACATTAGTTTTATTCAAAATTAATAGAAATCAAGAACCCTAACCATATAAATTTAATATAATCTGTTTGTTGAATATGTTTTCTGTATGTGTGCCAAGCGGTTTGTTTCTAGGTGGTGTAATTTGAGAGATATTTGACTTTTTCTGTATGAAGATTTGCTCACGGCGATTGACAATGCATTTAAATGTATATGTCCCTCGCAAGCTGGCGTATCACGGAAACTGCAACACCAGCTCCTGGACTACTCTCCCGCTCCTACGAGGAATCCTCCGAATTGTGACTGAGCTAGCCCGCACACTGAGCTCGGGACGCCCCTCTTCTTCTTTCTTGGTGGCATAGTGTAACCTGAACTCACTTGTTGCAACACTACACAGACTGTGTGTAGGAGGAGCGGGAGAGCAGTGTGAAGCGACTCCCTCAGGAAGCTGTAAGCGGGAAAGTGAGCGGAGGACGGCGGTGAAGTGAGGAAAATAGTGCGTGTGAGAAAAGTAGTGCGTGAGGCCACGTTCGTAGATTATCTATGTTGACAGGGCAATATTACGTAATATAGATCCTTGAAGTACTATTTTGTATATATATCTCTGTATTATATGTAGTACATTTAACCCTGACCAGCCGAATCCATGCTTTGTATTAATAATAATACTATGTTTAATATAAATCTTTTAGGTACTATTTTGTATATATTCCTATATAACATGCTGTATATTGAACCATGAATTACATGCTTTGTATTAATAATATGTTTAATATAGATCTTAAAGGTACTATTTGGTATATATTCCTATATTATGCGTTGTACACTAAACCATGAATTACATGCTTTGTATTAATAATATGTTTAATATAGATCTTAAAGGTACTATTTGGTATATATTCCTATATTACATGTCGCGCATTGAACCATGAATTACATGCTTTGTATTAATAAGATGTTTACTATAGATCTTAACGGTACTATTTGGTATATATTCCTATATTACATGTTGTACATTGAACCATGAATTACATGATTTGTATTAATAATATGTTTAATATAGATCTTTGAGGTGCTATTTTGTATATACCCCTGTATTGCATGTTCTGCTTTGAACCCTGAATTACATGCTTTATATTGCATGCCCCATATTCACCAGATATTTGGTATAAATCGTTGTTCTATGGTTGGTATGTATACACACCTGTCGTACATGTGTTAGCTCTTGACTCACATATTACATGTTTTTCACTAATACATCTATTTCACTTCCTATTATACGAGTAGTACACATCCATTTATAAATATTTTGAACAGATGAGTAAATTACATTCTTAAAATAGATTCCAACTGTCCATGTTTGGCATACATCCATGTATTACAAGGTTGCCATATATCAATATCGATATCAGATATCGATATCAAACACCGGCCACTATGTTCCTGATATACACCGCCATATTATGTCCGATATAGTTCACCACATTATGTCTGATATAGTTCACCACATTATGTCTGATATAGTTCACCACATTATGTCTGATATAGTTCACCACATTATGTCTGATATAGTTCACCACATTATATCTGATATAGTTCACACCATTATGTCTGATATAGTTCACCATATTATGTCCGATATACACCACATTATTAGGTCTGATATAGTTCACCATATTATGTCCGATATACACCACCATATTATGTCTGATATAGTTCACCACATTATGTCTGATATAGTTCACCACATTATGTCTGATATGGTTAACCATAAATGTATATGACATAAACCACCACATTATGTCTGATATAGTTCACCACATTATGTCTGATATAGTTCACCACATTATGTCTGATATAGTTCACCATAAATGTATGTGATATACACCACCACATTATGTCTGATATAGTTGACCACATTATGTCTGATATAGTTCAACATACATGTATTTGATATACACCACCACATTATGTCTGATATAGTTCACCATAAATGTATCTGATATAGAACACCAGATTATATGTCTGATATAGATCACCATATCTGATTTAAATTATCATATTACATATCTGATATAGACCATATATGTTTGATATAGATCACACTATTGTGTCTAATATAATGTCACCACACAACATGTCGGATTTAGATCACCACACAATATGTCTGATATAGACTACCAGATTATATCTCTGATATAGATCACCATATCTGATTTAAATTATCATAATCATCATCATCATCATGCTGTCGGTCGCGAATCAACAAAGACTGCCTTTATTACTTGACTGTCACTCTCCATTTAGCTCTCCGGTGTGAGAGTGAGGTCCATGAGACATTTCAACGAAAGCTGCCTGCAAAGTGTTGAAGTGCTGCTGGCTTTTGCAAGTTACCAGCGGCACTCTCTCGGGGAGCAAATAGAGGTCTCACACCGGCAAGAACATGTCCAGACAGGCGCAAAACTATTTGTCCCTGCAGTGACTGGTTGGGAGATGTTGGGAGTTCCGGGTTTTCTCCCTTAGCCTTCGGTTCTGTCAAGAACCTGTACCACAAGGCAGTGGTTTACAACTCTGTAGGGCAGAGGCGTCAAACCCCCTGAGGTATTGCAATACCTGCATACCCATACCAAATTATCATAATACATATCTGATATAGACCTTATTATGTCTGATATAGATCATCATATTGTGTCTGATATATATCTCACACAACATCTTGGAGGCTTCGTTAAATAAAACAAACTTTCCTTTTTACATTTAGAGGTATATTTATGTATATATATATATTTATATATACATATATTATGGCACTTTCCCACTTGTCAGTTATTTGTTTGACCCGGACTGACCAGCTCAGGTGGCGCCAGTGGGCATGAAACGAGGAACGAGGTATTGTACAAAATAAAACAATATAACCAAATTTGCGAGAATCATCGTTATTCATATTCACATAGTAGATTATATATAAGTAGCACATACCATCATCATCATCATCATGCTGTCAGTCGCGATGCGACAAAGACTACTTTCATTACTTGATTGCCGCTCTCCATTTAGCTCTCTCTTTTGAGAGATGTCCATGAGTCGGTCTTAATGTCTCTCAGCTTCAGGTTTCTCTTGATGCTATCCTTGAACCGGAGACGAGGGCGCCCTCTCTTTCTGTAACCAGAAGACAGTTGAGAATAGAGGATCTGCTTTGGTAGCCTATCTGATGGCATTCTCATGAGGTTCCAGTCCACCGGAGATTCTTTTTGATTAGAAGATCTTCCATAGAGGTCAGCCCCGTCCATTCAAGTATTTCCTTATTTGTCAACATTTCATGAAAGCTGCCTGCTAAAGTGTTAAAGTGCTGCTGGCTTTTGCAAGTTACCAGCGGCACTCTCTCGGGGAGCAATTAGAGGTTTCACACCAGCAAGAACATGTCCAGACAGGCGCAAAACTATTTGTCCCTGCAGTGGCTGGTCGGGAGATGTTGGGAGTTTCATACATCAACTGCCCTTAATGCTGCTACAGTGACATGGTTTTCTGTTTAGGATTTGCTCCCTTAGCCTTCGGTTCTGTCAAGAACCTGCACCACAGGGCAGTGGTTTACAACTCTGCAGTGCAGGGGCGTCAAACTCCCTGAGGTATTGCAATACCTGCAATACCTGCATACATAAGTAGCACATACATAAGCACATAAGAACATAAACAAAACAAATTCAATCCATTTCAATACAGAAGTTGGAGCTAATCTTTTGGCTATTGGTACCCCATCCCCTCTAGCTATTACAGACATGTGCACATTTCAGTACACTATTGATAGGCATTGTACCCACATTTGAACAATTTATTATGTACAGTAAAACCTCCCTAACCGACCACCTCCACAAATCGACCACTCCCCTATATCGATCGCTTTATTTGGGTCCCAACAATACCATTGTAACCATATTCTAACTCCCTAAACCGACCGCCTCCTTAAATGGACCACTTAAAGTCGGTTCCAAGGTCGGTCGATTTAGAGAGGTTTTACTGTAGATGCTGAAACCAGACGGTCAGCAGCAAGGATAAAGAACTGACTGAGATATAATCATAACAAAATTTAAACAATATATCATCCTCTGAATGTCTTTTGTTATCGACGCAACATGAAGTTATGCCTAGGTCACAAATGCTGTGGTCGCCGTACGGTGCTGTGTTCTGCGGTGTGTCTTGCAGTTTATGAAAATGTTACGGCATTGCGGCCTGCAGTTTATCTCTTCACAAATCGTACAGTTTGTGTTGAATGTATACACATATTTAATATACAAAAAAAGTCATAACTTTCTTAATATTTATCACACAAACATGAATTTTGTACCATATTGATAGTCGTTTTAAAACATGTTCATTGATGTCAACAGGGGTGATCATACAGTGTTGTGGAGTCTGGATTGCCAGGATTGCGGCCTGCGGCGTTACGATTTTTCGCAGTTAAGATAACTCAAACTTAAAAGAAACATAACCCTTGCGGTGAGCAAATAACCGTACGGTGACCGTAACCCAACGTACTGTCTGGCCGATGCAGCGACTTACGGTCAACCCACGTGACGACCACTCGAGGTATTATCTGGCTTTAAGTTAGCATTGTTATCATTACCATCATGTCACATGCTATGATGAGCTGTGATGAGCAGTGATGAGCTTCTCTTTAAATAGCTCACTTTTTGTAATTGATTGTGGCAAGAACTAAACACACTCAAATTGTCAAATTTTTTAGAAAGAAACATCACAATTAACTGCAATTAATGTCTATATAGGTATATAAATATATATATATATATATGTTTATGTCGCGGGGGTGATGAAAATGGGAATTATTGCTCCTAGAGCGGGACTCAAACCCACATCTCTTTGCATTCCGGGCCAGTGTGCTAACCAGTACACCACCTAGGCTCCCTGATATCAACACACTACCCACGCCTACCTGTCTATGCGGCTCCTTACCTGAGAGGTGGGTGCAGACCACCACACTCGTCCCCCTGGAATTGTAAGTCTTTTAATGCTATAATTACATGCATACAGGCAATGCACTTATACATTCACAGGGTAGGTTCAACAACTATACAGCGTGTAACTTGTACAGGATCCTGGTCAAAGCAACCAGTGTCGTGGGGGTGATGACAATGGGAAATATTGCGCCTAGAGCAGGACTCGAAACCACATCTCTTTGAATTCCAGTCCAGAGTGCTAACCATTACACCACCTAGGGTCCCTGATATCAACACACTACCCATGCCTACATGTCTATGCGGCTCCTTGCCTGAGAGGTCAGTGCAGACCACTACACTTACAATAGATATGTGTATATATATGCATACATAAATATATATATATATATATGTGTGTGTATATATATATATAAATAGGCGTACATATAATTATATATGCATATATATGGACACATATATATGTATTTATTATATATATGCTCACGTCAGCTGAAAAAAATAATCTCTAGCTAAATAATACTATTTAAGGGGGAAAACCTCTAAAAAATGCAACAAAACTCACACACATAAATCCGTGTGAAGAACATCGTTTGGACAAAATAGACTTATTAAACCAACAATAAGGTCTGTTCTCACATACACACGCACACACACGCTCACACACTCACACACTCACACACTCACACACTCACACACTCACACACTCACACACACGTGTTTCTGGTGCAACTACAACTACAACGTCTACAACTATTCAGGTGCTCCCCACTTTTACTGTTCAGAATGGGGTGTGTACCGCACACAATGCAGCGCATTCCACTTCCCCATCACCGTGTACAAATCAAATGTGATCGCTTCAACGTCTTGGCTAGAAGACCAGTGGCTCGATGCTGACAAAATATGGATTCAGATGAATAAAATATTTGCACACAAAAAAGCCTCCAAAAAACTAGGACTACAACTGCATCTAAAGCTACAAGGTGAAGTCCTTGAGGTCAGGCTTCATCGGGTACAAGTCGCTCATTCGCCGCCGCGTCCGTTTGAAGTCTGCCGGCGGACCCGCCCTGTCGGCCGCCCCGACCCCGGCCCCGGCACTAGAGTCCTCGGGGATCGGCCCGGCTGTCGGCACCTTCGGCACGCTCTTCCGCCGGCCGTGCGTCGCCGGCGGGTGCAGCTGGTTCCCGCCGGCCGCGTCGCCGACGGGCGCCGGGGACGAGAGTGCGCTCCCGGCAGCGCCCGGCGCCGGAGCCTTCGCTGCCGGCTTCGTGGCCGGCGACGCCGCCGCCGCCGCCACCGCCGCTGCCGCCGCCGCAGCTGGCTTCAGCCAGGGTGGGGTGTTTCGGCGGAGGGCCGGGTGGGCGGGCAGCTCGGGGCTGCTCACCGACTTGGGCTTCTGTTGGGCGCGGAGTGAACAGGTGGCGCCACCGCCGCAACCGCCAGGGAGGTACTCGTAGCTGTGGTGCTTGACGTTGATGATGCCCCCCTCATGTGCCGGCGGCGTGGACAGCAACAGCGGAAGCGGAAGCGGGAGTTCGGCGCCGGGCGAGCCAGACATGCAGAGCGGCTGCAGTTTGCGTGGCGGCATCGGCGGAAGTGACTGCCGCCGACGCGCCATCTTCTGCATGAACTGCTTCCGGAAGGTGTCGGCGTGCTCGGACATGCGCACCATGGCCATAGTGGTTGAGTCGCTCATGCGGTACTTCTCGATCATCTTCTCCGCAACTGCTTCCGGGTGCATGAAGTGGTGGTCAGTCGGAGAATGTTCAGTGGAGGGTGACTGTGCCCTGGCGCTGTTCAAAGCTGCTGAAATCGAGGCTGGCGCAGGCGGTGGTGGCGCCTTTGGCAGCTGGAGATCATCGCCGCCATCGCCCAAGTACCTCCTGCGCAGATACTTCCGCTTGATCCGCACCATCTCCCCACCACCACCACCACCAACAACACCAACACCAACACCGTGGAATGGCGTCCCCTCACGAAAGTCCTTAAGGTCGTAGGCGAAGACCTCTTCGTCGCCGTCAGAATTGTTCGAGCCCCTCTGCGAGTCTTCGAGCGACTCTAGTTCGGCGGACGATTCCAAACTACCGGAAGTCCGCCGTCGCGCCGCTCGCATCTGCGCTGCAGCGGCGTTGTATCCATGGTAACTGTCGTCGGTGGCGTAGTCTCCCGCTTTGTGGTCCACGTTGGCGACATCATCGGCGACGATGTCGCTCCAGGCAGTGATGGACTTGGAGAAGGGGTTCACGACGGCCGTCGGCGTTCTCACGGCGGGTCGCCGGGGCCCCTCGTCACCATTGTCGTCGCCGCTGTCGTCCCGGTCCCGGTAGGACCCGACGGCCTTCAGCTTCCGGCCGTCCTGGGACCTCAATGCCGCCGGGACGCTGACCGGTCGGCGGTCACAACCGTCGTGTCGGACGTCGTCGTAGTCGTAGTCGGAGTCGTCTGTGAGACTCTCGCCGCCCTCATCCTCCAGGATCAGCGTCTCCACGTCCAGGTCCCAGTTGATGTCTTCCGCCATTTTGTCAGCGCCTTTCTTGTAAGTCGTGAATGTCTCCTTCGCACACTTCGGCTTCTGCACCATGCCCTTTTGCTGTGTCCGGATATCGCCACCGACTTTTCTGACACTGACGCCGACGCCGACGCCGACGCCGACGCCGACGCCGACGCCGACGCCGACACTGATGATGCCCACTCGCTGATGCTGGCTGTTTATAACGTCACACACATCACCAGTGACGAAGTGTCGTGGCGGTGATTGTGCTGTGTTATTCCCGACATTGCCGACCTGCTCACGAACCGCGTACCGTTGTTGCCACTCCAGCACCTGCTGTCTCGAATCCACCACACCCTGTTCCTCCAGCACCCTAAGCACCCCTCTCCCGCGTACCTGAAACTGCCCTCCTCCTTCTCCCCCTTCCTGCTCCTGCTTCTTCTCCCAGATATTCGCATCCTCACCGGTCCCGCCATTCGCATGCATGGCTTTGTTATTGTAGTTCATGTCAACAGGTAAGCTTGCCGTCCCTCCTCCTCCTCCTTCTCCTCCAGCAGCCTTGTTCCCCCTCCTCCCGGGCACGCCCCTGGCGAGTGGCGGTGAGCGGCGCCAGTCACCGCCTCCAGGGTTTCCCTCATGGGCGTGGCTCTTATTGACGATCTCCTCCATGCTGTCACATGTTGTTGCCGCGTCTCGCCCCTCCCGCCCCACCACCCCCATCGGTGCGCCACAACCACCTCTGATACTACTACTACTACCACTTCTACCGCAACACCGCCTGGAAATAGGACAATTTCCTGCAGCTACGGTTATATCATCCCAGAGTCCTGCCCCTCCTCCTGCTTCTCCTCCTCCTGCTTCTCCTCCTCTTCCTCGACGGCGGCGGCAAACGCAGCAGCACCTGGCCGGTACTCCAGTGGCCAAAGTGCCGGCAGATACAGCGGACACACTGGATACAACGGACACCGCCGATGCAGCGGACACAACCGATGCAGTCAATACAGAGGGCACGGCCGATACAGCAGACACAGAGGACACCGCGGATACAGTGGACACCACGGATACAGCGGATACAGCGGGCACAGCGGACACAGCTGATACAGCGGACACGGCCGATACAGCAGACACGCCAGATACAGAGTCTCCGCCACCCAGAGTATCCTCAGCGCGGTAAACAACAGGACTGCCCTGTAGGCCGCGACGCCGTCTTAGCTTTCCTGTGTTCTTATATCTGCCGCCACCAGGGTGCGCGGCCGGACTCTTGGCCGGTACGGCCCGACGCTGTCCGTGTACAGGCGGGGGGAACGGGGCCCCGTGCTCGGTACGGCCAGGATCGGTGCTTGACGGCGGCGGCGGCGGCGGCGGTCTGTTCCCCTCACGGCGCCCGGTGTCGGCGGAGCGGCCACGTGGACTGGGCGTGTCTCTGCGGCGGCGTGCCTCTAAGTCTAAGTCGGCACAGCTGACTTCACCCGTGGCGCGCCTGCGGTGGTAGTGGTCGTGTGCGCGCGCATGCGCATAGGTGCGGCAGCACGCCCCGACGCCGTAATTGATCCCGGCACGCGAAACACCGGCACCGGCGTCGGTGGGAGCGGCGGGCGGCAGCGGCGCTGGTTGTGCCGGCGCGCCGCTGCTGGTTTCGGCGTGAGTAGTAGTAGCAGTACACGCTTGGGGATTGTTCTCAGGCACCACCACCTTATCATCATCATCATCATCATCATCATCATCATCATCACCACCGCGTCCGCTTGCCCCGCTTCCTGCCCGATAGAGGGCACGGTGATCGCGTCGTCGTCGGCGCAGACACCAGCTGCAGCAGCTGCAGCAGCAGCCGCGTCCTCCCGGCTCACCACAGTCCTCACATCCGGCCGCTCCCCCGGAACTCGGCGCGGAACCGGAACTAGGAATAGGAGGCACCGTGCTAGGCATCTCATCCAGCGCGGAGTCCAGAGTCTCCGACGCGGTCCAGTAGGTGTCGAAGTCGGAGGCGGTGGCTCCGCTCGAAGCGCCGCCGGCGGCGCTTCCGGTTGAGGATGGGCGCGATGGCGAGGTGTTGTTGAACCGAAACTGAAACCGGCGTTCTGCTCGTAGTCTTAGAGGCGCATTGCGGCCGCCACGCCCATGCTGACCCATCGATTCCGCTTCCGGTTCCCAATTATAGTCGACCCATCGTCCTTCAGCGGACGCCGCCACCACTGCCTTCGACGCCGCCGCCGCCGTCGCCGCCATGGTCGCCGTTGTCGCCTCTGCCACCGCAGGGTCAACCGGTCCAGTCTTCAATGGCGGCCTTGGCCTTGGCGGCGTCCTTCTTGAGCCGTGCGGAAGCCAGGTGAACCGGCCGTGCGTGCAGGCATAACAGTGCTCACGCGCGCCGCCGCCGCCAGAGGGCAGCGTGTGTCGGAGTGGGTGCGCGCGAGGGTCAGTGCGCTGGGTCGCGAGGTCGGCCTGGTCCGGGTTGGGCGGCGGCGACGAAAGCGGAAGCGGCATGGAGCGGCCGTTCTCGCCGAACCACACGAAGAACTGGTGGCGCCGTCCGAAACGGGAAGTGGACCACGCCTGGGCGGAAGCACTGCGACGGCGCCGACGGCCAGACCGGAAGTTATGCAGCCTGCAGACGTGGTGGCTGGTGCTTCGGATGCTGCTGATACAACCATGTTTCCGCTCCTCCTCATCCTCCTCACTTCCGGGTGGGATTAAATGATGGTTTGCCATTCATTCAGATAGGCACCCACCCCCTTCTCCACTGTCCCCCCCCCCCTCCTCCCTCCCACCCCCATACACACACCTGCCGGATGGCTGACTGGGTAGAGCCCTTGCTCTCAGTACTGGAATACGTGGGATCAATCCCTCAAAGTTGCATAGTCCGATAAGAGTCCCAAATTTTCGAAAGCCAGACAATTATCTAGGTTTGAACCTATATAATATGTGATGTACGTATGCGAATATGAAGGTGTGGAAGGGAATGTTCCCTATATTATCAGGCGTAGAGGTGAACTTCTGGTCTGTCTGAGTCGTGAGTCCTGCCTTAGTCTTCTGGGATTAACCATGGGTCAGCGTGACAATCATTTCAGCGTGGCTCTGAAAAAAAACACAAAAAAAAACACACATTAAATTGAATAACGTTCAGCCATATTTAGAAAATATTTTCTTACGAGTTTCAGTTTTCAGTGATTACCCCTATTCCACTTATTCAGCAGAATGAAAATATATTTACCAAAAGAAAATAACTTATTCAGCAGAATACCACATACTTTCTACCCCCTAAAAATGAAGACAGGATGGAAGTATTTGTCAATTATCCACATTACGACCAGTGCGCATTGGTCATAATGCTCACATTGCATTTGATTCGCGGTGGGGGAAGAGTTCATCCCCTTCCTCAACTTCTCCGTCGATCCGCCTCTACATCTCGCGCTTACGCCAGTGGCGCCCCCTAGCCTACCCACTTCCTCGCCGCCTGCTGTCGTCCCTTGAGTCACTCCTCCTCCAGTTCTCGACCTGTTAACACCTCCCGCTTTTTCCACCCACCCACCCTTGCTTCTATTTCTTTTCCTTTTTTCTTTTTCTATTGCTTGTTACTCGTAGTAGCGTGGACGGCTCTTTAGGGCTCTCTTCCGCATCACTACAATAAACACATTTGTTACTATCAGCTCGCCTACGGTGTGATGCGTGTTGTCCTGTCTGTGGGAAAGTGCATATAAAAGCTCCTTGCTGCTTAACGGAAAGAGTAGCCTATGTGGCGGTGGCATGTTTCCTAAAAAAAAAAATATCAGAATGACCATATGTTTGAAGTCCAATAGCCGATGATCAAAATCTATGTGCTCTAGAGGTGTCGTTAAATAAAACAAAGCGTGTTGGTGCACGAAGCATTAGTCGCTTAATGGAAAGGAATACTAATTCACTTTTATCAAATCTGTTTTTCCTATTATGTCAGAGTTTCGACGCGCTTGCCAAAATTAGTTTGCATTTTTGCACTTTATATATCTCGAAAGTCATCCACTTAAAATAAAACAGATTTTGTTGTCTGAAAAGAATCTCAGTGGTTCGATTCCCCATGCCCCCACCTCTGCCAATTTGGATTTCCACCGCTGTGGATAACTTACAGCATCATCAAAAGCCAGTTGCTCTCATACCATGTCTATGTGGTGCGGGAGGTTAAAAATCCCTTGGGTCGGTAAAAGTGTAGACTCGGGCTTTCTATCGACAAACTGTCTAATGGTGAAAACAAGTCTATTCAGGCTTATCCATAATAGGCAGTATAAATCTTCAAGAAAAGAAATCTCTTTCATGTCTCCTGGTGGTTTTGGAAATCTTGAAGTAGACCCACCAAATAATGAGGAAGGTGATTCTGAAAATGAATTCCTTGGCAATGGCAGGGAACAAGCTCCACATGTACTGAGTGCCTGGCCATGCGAGTAGCCAAGGAAACAAGCAAAATGACGGAGATGTGAAACTAGCTCTGAATGGTCACGATGTACCATGTAGGATCTGAGGTCACTCTGATCTGAGGCCACTAAATTCTTATTCTCCATTATTTCAAATCAAAATAGCAACATGAATGGACCAAGCATCCAAACAATTGGTTACGTAATATCAGCCCATGCATTGACAATTGGAGAACAGAGAATGCATCCTGCTGGGTGTTGGCGGGACCAAATCGTCTTCACTCAAAGCCAACTCGGCAACTCTTTGCTGACCCATACAATTTTACTCAAGGGAGGACCACCCCATGAGAGCATTGGACCCGGATGTGCTTCCTTCTCCCTGACCCACGACTATCCGACGTTAGTACCTCGGGAAAACACCAATTATCCATCATCTGTACCCAGGTTATACCCCTGTCACACTATGACGTAACGAGCCAACGTGAGCCTAACGTGGTCAGTTTTCGTCATTACGTTGGGTTACGTCATGATGACGTCAGAATGACCTTAGAATGACGTCGAGCTACGTCACATTACGTCGTGTTACGTCGAGTTACGTCGAGGTGTTGGACATGTTCAAAAATTTCGACGTAGCTCGAACATAAGGGTTTACGTTCGCTGTACGTTCTGTTCACGCTCAGTGAACGTCAATGACGTTAAAAGGACGTTTTTCCAACGCTGCTCACTACGTTCAACTACGTTCCACTATGTTGACCCACATTAAACCGAGTGCAAATGCCCACGTGGTGTAATGGGAACGTCAGGAGAACGTCGGGAGAACGTCGGGAGAACGTCAGGAGAACGTGCATTCAACGTACGTTCAACGTCTCATGACGTAGGTAACATCATGTAACGTTCTTCTGGCGATGGAATAACGTTCATAACGTTCCATGAGCGTAATGACGTTGTCCTCTCTCATTGAATGACGGTATCACTACGCTTTACCGACGTTACGCTCTCGTCCACTACGCTGCATCCACGTTCAACTTCTGCCCAAATTTGCATACTATGCCCAGAAGTTCAACGTTCTTCACGTTCTCCCTACGCTGATGTCATTACGTCGTAGTGTGACAGGGCCATGAGATTTGTATAACTATACTATATAAACAATATTACAATGAGTAGTGGAATAAAAAAAGTACTCCTTAAATATGCCATGAGTCGCGGCTATCAGACATTGACCGAGTATATTAATAAAATATTTGTAACCATGGCAACACCTGAAGCGACCATATGGTGCTCTCAGGGAATTTTTCTTTTGTTTGTTGGAGTTTTACATCCTGGCAACATTTAACGTCATATCAGGACGGATACCGATTTGGATGATTGGTTGTTGGAGTTTTACATCCTGGCAACATCTAACGTCATATCAGGACGGATACCGATTTGCTTGGTTGGTTGTTGGAGTTTTACATCCTAGCAACATCTAATGTCATATCAGGACGGATACCGATTTGCTTGGTTGGTTGTTGGAGTTTTACGTCCTGACAACATCTAACGTAATATCAGGATGGGTACTGATTTGCAACAGTGCACACTCATTGGCAACTTTGTAGTGCTGCCCCACTGGGAAAACAGGCTGCTGATGTGGGTGGGTGGGGAAAATTGGTCCTGATGTCTCGACCACACAGAGGAGAAATGAACGAACTGGCAGCGGCGCAGTGGCAGGTTCCAGTGAGAGACGATAGGTGGCGCCTCAGGCAAGCGAGGCTCAAGGCGAGAGTCCGGAGGGAAGGGAGTAGAACAACCAAGGCGGTTCCTCCCGCTGCTGCGAATCAAACACAACGCTATGCATTATGCATCAATGTATTTGGAGAAATAACCAAAATATAATTACTTTAAAAAAAAAGAAGTAATTTCGGAATGACCAGTTTCATTGCATTGGGCAGGCCACTGTGCATTGCAATGATTATAGAATATGGATGGCCAGAGTGAATTTGGCCCCAGCTTCCTGTCTGGGAGGTCATAAGGTCATGAAGCTCAAACTGCTAGCCGAGTCAAACCATTTACATAATTTTTCTTTTCTTCTGTTACCCCGCCTGGCACTAAGCATTACCAGGATAGAGCAAGGAGCAGTTGGGGGAGAAAAAGGGTAAATTAGTTTTATTTAATGACACCTCTAAAGCGCCTTTTTTTATTTTTTATTGTATCATCGGCTATTGGACATCAAACATATGGTCATTCTGACATATTTCTTTGAAGGAAACGCACTGCCATCACATAGGATATTCTTTCCGATAAGCAGCACAAGGTCTTTTATATACACTTTCTCAGTGGAATAAGGAACATCAATGGGACTATTCACAGTTATGCTGGGCCCTCAGTATGGCTTGCAGCTGTGACCCAGCGTCAGCTTACCTGGCAAAAGTTTTGGTTGGTGCCACGCCCAGCCCTACCCTTAGCGAAGCCTATTATGTTTTATAATCGCTGCACCCACAACCACACCCAGACAGGCGCAAAACTATTTGTCCCTGCAGTGGCTGGTCGGGAAATGTTGGGAGTTCCATACATCAACCGCCCTTAATGCTGCCACAGTGACATGGTTTTCTGTTTAGGGTTTGCTCCCTTAGCCTTCGGTTCTGTCAAGAACCTGTACCACAAGGCAGTGGTTTCCAACTCTGCAAGGCAGGGGCGTCAAACTCCTTGAGGTATTGCTATACGTGCAATACCTGATTACCTACGTATTAGATA
This sequence comes from Branchipolynoe longqiensis, assembly GCA_030323885.1. NCBI lineage: Eukaryota > Metazoa > Annelida > Polychaeta > Phyllodocida > Polynoidae > Branchipolynoe > Branchipolynoe longqiensis. Next base: position 55,660,110 of record CM059195.1, read on the forward strand.
AATACCACTTCCCATAGCATGGTGCCTGGGCAACAGCCCCCTCCTTCACCTATCACCATGCAAACTGAAGCTGTGACCCAGCACACTGGGTCTCAGTGGAACTTGGAATACCCATATTATCCACAATTAAAACTTTACTTGCTTCTTATAGATTTATCATGGATAAGTCTGAATAGACTTGTTTTCACCTTTAGACAGTTTGTCGATAGAAAGCCCGAGCCTACACTTTTACCGACCCAAGGGATTTTTAACCTCCCACACCATATAGACATGTTATGAGAGCAACTAGCCTTTGATGATGCTGTAAGTTATACACAGCGGTGCAAATCCAAATTGGCAGAGGTGGGGGCATGAGGAATCGAACTACCAACCTTCAGATTAGGAGTCCGACCTAGAAAAAAGTCAGACACTCTAACCACTCCGCCACAGAGAACACCACAATTAACCAATGTGAACAAAATCAACCGATCAACCAATGTGAACAAAAAGGAAGTAATAAAATAGACCACGTTTGTTTGTTGTATTACATCCTAGCAACATCTAAGTTCATATCAGGAGGGGTTCCGACTTGTGACCATGCGCACTCATGGCAACTTTATAGTGCTGCTTAACTGGGAGATCATGTCACTGGCACCATGACCCGATATCCCACCCAGTCACATTAACCTGATACTGTGCTAACCAGTCCTTGTCCTATCCTAATTATGTTGAGTGCCAGGCTCAGTAGCTACAAGTTTACATTTAATAAGTCATTGTGTAAAATATTCCGACTTTTTAGGTCCGGTTCATAAATAAATAATAGTTTAAATAAATTCTAAAATATCCCCTTTTCATAAAACTCATATGTGAAGCATTGAGAAAACTGTTTTAATCATATTTAAATCATCCAGTTATTTCTATAAAGTCATTATAATAATATTCAAATTATATAAGTACCACTATAAAACCTCTCTAATAATACCTAATTCATTCTATCATGTTGCTAAATACATATGCATAATATTCAAACCAAGTTGTGAAACCATGGTAGATTATGTATATTAAGTGAAGTGATAATTAATATCAGATTGTTCTAAGGTTCTACATCAAATATAACCACTGGAGATAAGAACTCTGGAAAATTATGACTGTATGGGTATATTTACATGTATTACTGAATCGAAGTCTGTTTGTATTATATATTGTATGAAAGGAGGTAAATGCTGAAACTAAGGGCAGCATATACAGTTGATGCAGACTGGTTTCTTCACCCAGACAAATAGTCTGTGAAGAATGCCACATAATGGGTATAATAATTAAGTCAAGAATTTCTGTGTGCCTGTTATTGTTATGGTATGACTTACAGATGCCAGTATCTGAGGGAGTGTTAGCGCACAGGTGACAATGCATGGGGGTTGTGTGTGTGTGTTTGCAGGACCTGTCAAAGCCAGGTGTCAGGCTGGAGGTGGGAGGAGTGTGTGTGTGTGTGGTGAGCCCTCCCTGCCCCACCTGGTGGCAGTTTGCTGAACGAAAGATGATAAAATATGTAATTCTCAAAGTAAGGCATGTAGAAACTCCTACTATTTTGGCGTTGTCCCAATCTAAGGGACTGGTGACCACAGGTGTTATGTCAATATAAACAGGGTTGATATTCCCATATAAGTGTAATTGGTGAACTTGATGGAAAAATATGTATCTGACTTGGGGTGGGTGGGTTGGGCCCCCCCACCCCACCCCCCCACCACTGACTGGAGGGGTTCAGCCAATGAAATGCCATGTGACACTCTCTGACTGAGGAGACTCCCAGCAACTGTGTACCTGTATTTTGAATGTGTTGAATCTGAATAAAAGAGCTGGGCAGGGGTTGTGGCAGGCAGATGACCTGGAGACAGTACAGCAGGAGGAGCCAGCCACCCCTCCCTACTAGACTTTACCACACTTAATTTCTGTGGGGTTTGATATTTCTTGGAACAGATATAGTAAGCAGATATAGTAAGCAGATATAGTAAGCAGATACAGTAAGTGGATCATCGCTTGAGTAATATCATACATTAGTGCTTTCCGGCCTCCACACACAGAAGTTAGGGTTATATTTCCTATAAAGATTCTAGTGTGTAAAATACCGCTAGTTAACAATTGGTTTGACTCGGTTGGGATTCGACCTCCCCACCTTCCACACTGGAAGAGTGTGCTCTATCAATTTGGCCACCATGACACTATAGACTGTGTTCATTACACTATTTCGTCATTTTTTAAGACTGGAAATGGCAGCAAATGTCACATTTCGAACGGTGGCCGGCTTCAGGTAGCGCACTGATATTATATTCCCTCGCTATTCACAGTGGGGCGTGGTCGTCGGTACGGCAACAATAACACGTAGTAGGTTTACAACCAGAGTAAATTTATGCACTAAGCAGATACAAACCAGCGTCATATTTGAGTGTGCCTGCTTTTGTCTACATAAATGTCATGTTGTGTGATGGTAGGTCTGTGACCTCAGTACCCAGCCATAAAATGTCATTGCTTATACATACTGCTACTGCACTGTCATTGTCATTGTCATGGGACAATTAAATTTACGACAACAGTTTCGGTGGCGTTGTCACCTCAAGCATGTGTTGTGGTGTTCTCTGTGATGGTGTGGTTAGAGTGTCTGACTAATCTGAAGGTTGATCGTTCGATTCCCCATGCCATCACCTCTGCCAATTTGGCTTTCCACTGTTGTGTATAACGTACAGCATCACCAAAGGCCAGTTGCTCTCATACCATGTCTATGTGATGTGGGAGGTTACAAATCCATAGGGTCGGTTTAAGTGTAGGCTTGGGCTTTCCGTTGACCAACTGTCTAATGATAAAAACAAGACTATTCAGACTTATCTGTGATATGCAGTATAAATCTTCAAGAAAAAAAGAAAAACACATGATCTAATCCGACGAGCTGAGCTGGCTCACTGGGTAGAGCGTTCACAACTCGCTAACTGAACTAGACACGTGTAGCATTGAGGATTCGAGTCCCACCCACCTCACATATGACCTTTGAACTATTGAACTCTGATGTCCAAATTGATTGATACGTAATGCTCATAAAACTAGCCCTTCCATCATGTTCGATAAATAAACCACTATACCCTACTATCCTCTCCGCCTCCGTGAATTACAAGTGATGTATAATGCATTATATGAGTATAAATGCAAGGGGAACATATTATAATGTATCTATCTATTCCTCCTTGCCACATTGGTGGTGCCCCCCCCCCCCGCTGTCGGGGTAATTGGTGGGCAGGGCCCCCCTCGCACTACACATACTGGAGGAATTTGTTATATACATTATAAATTGATAATGCATAATTAAGGTGAAGGAGATAATGCATAATTTATTATATTACTATGAATAATGCATGATTGTACTTATCATCATTTCCATGTTGCAGCTATATGTATCTTGTTTATACGAAACTAACTGTCAGTGCCTCAATGGTGGTGGCGTCCATTAGTAAATACACACAGCTAACACTTCTACCAACACAGCATTAAAGGTTGGTTGGTTGTTGGAGTTTTACGTCCTGGCAACATCTAAGGTCATATCAGGATGGGTACCGACTTGTGACAGTGCGCACTCATGGTGCTGCCCCACTGGGAAACCAGGCCGCCAGCTCTGTGAGCCAATATCCCACTCAGTCACATTGACACTGAGCGAACCAGTCCTTGCCCTATCCTATTGATGCCGAGTGCCTGCCTAGGAAGCGACAAGTATCAATTTTATAAGTCATTGGTTTGACTCGACCAGGAACCGAACTGCCGATCTCCCGCATGCGAGGCCCGCGCTCTACCGAATCGGTCACCGCGTCCGAGCTGCAATAGGCCATCACCAATCAATGAAGCATCCCTAGCAATGAATCTGTGATATTCTCGGGCGCGAATGACCGAGTTGAGCGTTCATAGTTCGGATCGGTGGCGGGGTGGGCGCCACTGGTCACGTGGGGGGGATACTCCGCACCAAATGGATCTATGCCATATAGCAATATAATAACAGTAATACTAATAATAATAATCTCCCTTCCGCGCCTTTATACTCGCATAAATGTCACAAACATTCCGCCCTGAATATTGGCTTTGCTGCCAGCACATCATTAAACCATCACCAATCAAGGAAGAACCCATACCAATCAAGCTATGATATATCTATATAAACACAAGCTACAGTACAAAAGAGAGAAAGACAATGAATGTGGGTTGAGATAATATATTCTCTGGCATAGGGAATATTTGCCCTAGCCTAAAAGGAAAAATTCCGGTCGCAAGTGACAGTAGTAGCGGCGGAAGTATGGTCAGGCGGTGGTGGAGCCACTGGTACCCGTATGAGTAGGAAGCAAATAGATGCAGGAAGCCCATTGGCCAATAATATAATATCGGAATAACATAATACAGTGTAATAAAGACATAGGAATTCCCTTACGCGGCTTTATACTCGCATAATGCTTATACATCACATATATATATACCGCTTGTTGACACACCTGAGAGTGAGAGGACCCCCTGAAATTTACTTGCTCAATGAGAAGTTGTTGTTGTTGTTTTACGTCCTAGCAACATCTAAGGTCATATCAGGATGGGTACCAACTTGTGACAGTGCGCACTCATGGTGACTTTATAGTGCCATCCCACTGGGAAACCAGGCTGCCGGCACCATGACCCGATATCCCACTCAGTCACATTATCCTGACACTGAGCCACCCAGCCCTTGTCCTATCCTAATAATGCCGATTGCCAGGCTAGGAAGCGACAAGTATCAATTTTTAAGTCATTGGTTTGACTCAACCAGGGTTCGAACCCACGATCTACCAGCATGGGAGACGGACGATCTAACTTATTCGTCCATCCCGTCTGGTCCCAATGAGAAGCACTTAGCATTAATTATGCAGACATAATGGATTCTACTAATAACAATCTGCCGTTGTAGAGGGAGCATTGACCCCGGCTTCAGTTTGTCATGTATGCAATTAAATTATTGAAATTTACAATATTGATTTCATTAGCAAGCATCTCTTGTTTCTATTATCTTTGTGTGGAAATGTTCAGAAAGTCCTCAATAAACACACAACAGGAAGCTACAAACAAAGTAGAACTAGAAGGGGTAGGTCCCTCAGAGACCTCCGTCCTAGTAATGGGGCTGTCACATTACCCGCATCGCGCAAACATACGCCGATGTATGTGATATTTGGCCACTACGTCGGGATACTTCGTAATGCGTTACGCATTCGTTATGTGTACATCGATGTACATCAAAGTACATCGATGTACGTCGCTGTACGTCGATGCTCATTACGGGGTCGCGAAAGTTTTGTGCAAGCACAAAACTTATGATGTATGACAACGCATGGGTGTTATGTCGGCCGTATGTTATGTATATGTTAGGCATACGTCGATGTATGTTAGACATATGTTGTTCGCTACTCTGCACTACGTTGACCTACATTAAAGGCAGTGGAAACGTACAGTCCGCGTACAGACAACATATGGATAATGTAAGTCTAACATAGTCTAATGTATGTCTAACATACATCTAACATACGTTTTGCATTTCTCCACCATGTCTTGACATATGTAACGTATGAGGTGTAGTTCTGGCAATCGAATAATGTATATAACGTTCACCGGCGGTTCTGCGAACATAACATGAGCGTAATTCAAGCATTTTTCACCGGGAGGCACGTTAGGCACACATTGGTCACATGTTGGCCATGTGCTATGAACACAGTATGTATACGTCCAACTTTGCCCCCTGCGCCGAAAAGCTTGACACATCTCAACATAAAAAAGTAATTTTACGCATTGGCCACGCACTTGCGAGATGCGTCGTAATGTGACAAGGCCTTAAGCTAAGTATAAAGTGAGTAAGTAGGTAACTCAAAGCCGGGTGGGTGGTGAGAAGAGACATCCGGTCAGCAGCAGGAGGCGTAATGAAGATGGATATATATATTCATATAAATATACACATTATATGTATATATTACATGTATTTGATGTATAACTATAAGGATTATGCGAGTATAAAGTCATGGAAGGGATTATTCTATTACATTGCTATATTATATCATATTATTATTACCTTATATATTAGCCAATGGGCACTCTTCATGTATTTGTTCCTTACTCATACGGGTGATGCTGGCGCCACCACCGGCCCTAACCTGAACTTCCGGCGTTACCACTGTAACTTGTCATTGTCTTGTCTCTTTTGTACTGTAGCTGGTCTATATACATATATATACATATATATATATATATATATGTGGGTATAAATGTATATATATGTATATATATATTTATGTACATATGTATATCCAATCGCTCTCAACCCATTCGTTCCAAGCATCATTCAACTAACTCCTAAGAACGAGTGACCTATATATGTGTCGTCTGCTCTCAGTAAGCATCGTTTGGCGCGAATAAACTTCACTAAAACAACTTTGATTTTCAGTGAACGTCCATTTTTACAATTAAGTAAGACATATTTTATTCGGAGTGAACAGTTCCAGTGAGAAATGTCGGCGGACGCTGCTTGCTGTAAGGAGTATTTTTACATTTGAGGCAGGTTTCCGCTCTAATAGATTAGATCCAATACTTGCATGTTTATTAGGTTTTAATTGGATTGCACTGGCCGTTTAGAGATTAAAGATGGCGGCCAAGCGTGGTGTAGAATGCTCATTGGTCCGCCTATGGATGCAAGCACAATAACGAAAACAACATAAACAACTACAACAAACAACAAACAAAAAATCGCCACCAGAAACATGGTTGTAATTGTGACAACAATGGAGTTCGGTTTTGCATGTTTCACAAAATATTCACCGCTAAAATGAACTGAAATTAGCCGACTCAATGGACCACGGACTATTAAGGTGGATTGGCTGTTGGAGTCTTACGTCCTGGCAGCATCTAAGGTGATATCAGGACGGCTACCAACTTGTGACAGTGCGCACTCATGGCGACTTAATAGTGCTGCCCCACTGCGCAATCAGGCCACCGGGACCATGACCTGATATCCCACTCAGTCAGATTATCCTGATACGGTGCTAACCAGTCCTTGCCCTATCCTATTAATGCCGAGCGCCAGGCTAGGAAGCGACAAGTATTGATTTTATAAGTCATTGGTTTGACTCGAGTGGGAACCGAACTCCCGAGCTTCCGCAAGGGAGGCTCGCGCTGTGCCGATTAGGCCACCGCGCCCTATTTAGGGTGTTTAATATAAACAATTTACTTGCAAAGCTATTTATTACCACGTCACTGGCTAAGCATGCCACCAGGTAATTAGAACACTTTACCCACGATCTCAGACACGCCGCCCTAAGCCCGCCGCACACCAACCGACAATTTCATTTGCGCTCCATTGATCGGTAGGCGGGTCGCACAATGCAGCTCGACGCTTGGCGTTATGAGGTCAAGACAGGGGCTGGGCGCACAGTGTCAGGATAATGTGACTGTGTGGGACATAAGGTCATGGTGCCAGCAGTCTGATTTCCCAGTGGTGCAGCAGTATAAAGTCGCCATGAGTGTGCACTGTCACAAGTCGGTGCACGTCCTGGTATGGCCTAGGGTCTTACTGGGGCGTAAAACTACACAAACCACCCAGCCTCCCCCGGCCCTCTCAGAGGACTGTGGTTGGGCTCTTATGCTGCCCTTTTCCTTCCTCCCCCCCGCCCCCCCCCACAATTTCTCTGACCACTACCCATCGGAAGCCAACTCCCGACCACATGGGACTGCTTTCAGCAGTGCCCATACAGTGCTGCAGATTTGCAGCCTTCAGCGCCCCAATCCGACTGAAAACTCCCCAAAATGAATAGACAATGCAGCGATGAGGCAGGTGTGGATAATAAATAAATAATAAATAATAAATAATTAATGTAGACGTGATAGAGCGCTAACGCTAGCAGGAGCCATTATAAGGCACATCACAATAAAACCACAATATTTCATATTTATAGAACTTAAGAGAAGTTGTGTTCTTCTGTTCACCAGTTTTCTATGTATATAATATATACAGACACTCAGACACCCTAACCACTGCGCCACAGAGAACACAACATTACTCATGTCAATCAATCAATCAATAGTTCTGTCCTCTAGTCAAGGGTTGGATGCAATGGTTCTCCACTTGTCTCGATGTTGTGCTGTTCTGATAGACTGTGAATAATTCAAGCCTGTCCACTGTGAAATATTTGTAAACCATGATGTTCTTGGTCTCCCTCTCCTTCTGCTGCCATTCACCTTCCCTTCCAACAATGTATGTTATATTGAACTCTGACGAATGATGTGGCCAAAATAAATAAGTTTCTTTGTCTGTATAGTGGCAAACAAGCTTTTCTTAGTTTAAATTTTTCTAAGAAATTCTTTGTTGGTGATCTTCTTTGTCCATGATATTTTCATCATCCTTCGATAAGTCCACATCTCAAATGCTGCTAAACGTTTGTACATTTTCTTAGAGATTATCCATGTCTCAGCCCCATACATTAGAGTAGACCACACATACCACTGAAGAATACGCTTCCTTGTTTGTATTAATATCTTACTTGATGTTAACACTCTATACATTTTGGAGAATGTTGTTCGGGCTATTGTTATCCTTCTTTTAATTTCTTCCTCACATCTCCCATCATTTGTAATCTTTTGTCCGAGATATATGAATTCGGATACTTGTTCTATGTTTGTGCCATCTATGGTTATATTGATATTTGGTTTATCTGTCTTTTTACTTATAACCATTGTTTTGGTCTTCCTGGCATTCATCTTCATGTTGAATAGTATTCCAGCTTTATTGATTCTATTCACTATATCTTGTAGGTTTTTCTCACTGTCTGCTAGTATTACACTGTCATCGGCATATCTAAGATTGTTGATGTTCATGCCACCTATTGTCACTCCCTTGCAATCTTCAATGTGTCTGAAGATCTTCTCTGTGTACAGGTTAAATAGACATGGTGACAATACACACCCCTGTCGAACTCCTCGTTTAATCATAACTTCATCCGATAGGCCCTGCTCCATTTGTATAAATGCACATTGTGTCCAGTATAAGTTCACAATTAGTTTAATGTCTTTGCCATTGACACCAATATCTTGTAAACATTTGATTAACAGTTCATGATTGACTCGGTCGAAGGCCTTCTCATAGTCAATAAAGCAGGCATACACATCCTGGTTCATTTCGCAATAACGTTCACAAGTCATTCTCATATTGAAAATCCCTTCACGTGTACCTCTTCCAGATATAAACCCACTTTGTACGTTACTGATTTGTTCTTCAATTTTCTGTCTGTTTCTCAGTAAAATTATTTTCAGGATCATTTTCAACATATGACTCATCAGGCTTAGTGTTCTGTACTCAGTACACAATGTTGGTTTTAGCTTCTTTGGGAGTCGTATAAATATGGATTCATTCATATTCAATGGTATAAATCCAGTCTCATAGATGTCATTTACTAGCTTATGAATGATTTGAATCCCCACTTCATCTAGTCCTTTTATCATTTCTGATGTTATCTGGTCACTTCCAGGAGCCTTACCTGACTTTACTTACCTGTCACATTCTCTTTTAAGTGGAGTGTGGGAAGTACAGATTACAATTAGTAAAAATTTGTTTTTTTCAATTGGGGGGGGGGCGACGATGGGAGGTTATATCGCTCACCCCCCCCCCCCCTTTTTTTTACGAAAGAAAGAGACCATCAGTCAATACTATAAGTGGATTGAACTCCGGACACGTGACAGCTGATCCCAGATCAACAAGGTTCAAATTGCCTTGAGACTGACTAATGACCTGGGCCCGTATTCATGTAGTGGTGCGAGGCGTAGCCGGTGCTATACACTAGCTCTGGGGTAGCTATCAGCGGCTAGCGGCGGGTTGGAGAAATAGGTCAAGTCGTATTCACCAATGTCAAAGCCGCCGCGGATAGCTAACCGTGAGTTTATTTATAGATTTGGGAATTCCCTCGATTTGACAATATGAATACGCCGCCAATGCAGCGGCAGCGTTAATAACGGTTCGATTTTAGGATTAATTTGATTAAATTTCAGTTATGGTGGATGTAATTCTGTTAAATATGACAGCATTTAATAGATTTGCCATGTTTAGTTGATGTTGGACAGTGTGAATATCGACATCGCTGCGGCGGCAGCGATTTGTTTACTTTACATTCGTCGATTCAACAATATGATAACGCCGCCAATGCGGCGGCGGCATTAATATCGGTTCGAATTTAGGGTTAAATTGATCAAATTTCACTTATTGCGTATGTAATTCTGTTATCGCATTGAATAGATTTGGCTGTAATATATCGGCGGCCACCACACTAAACGACGTGGCTTGCAGTTAAACGTGTTTTGAAACTGGGGTAGCTTAGCCTAGGCTACAGTCGGCGGTTAGCGCTGGCATGGCACATGAATAAGAATTTTCCACCGTTAGCCGGGTGGAGCTACCCTAGCTGCGGTTAAGGCCCTGGCACCTCCACATGAATACGGGCCCTGATTAATATGTTTGTTTGTTTGTTGTTGTTTTATGTCCTAGCAACATCTAATGTCATATCAGGATGGGTACCAACTTGTGACAGTGCGCACTCATGCTGACTTTATACTGCTGTCCCACTGGGAAACCAGGCCACCGGCACCATGACCTGGTATCCCACCCAGTCACATTATCCTGACACTGAGCACGCTATGCCTTGCCCTGTCCTAATAATGCCGAGTGCCTGGCTAGGAAGCGACAAGTATCAATTTTTAAGTCACTGGTTTAACTCGACCAGGGTTCGAACCCACGACCCCACGATCTACCAGCACGGGAGATGGATGCTATAACTCATTCGGCCATCCCGCCTGATTAATAGCACAGTGCCGTGAAATAATGTAGTAGTTCTTGACATGACCCAGTCTCTTAAACCCCTAAATCCTCGCGCTCTTCATAGCCAGAATTACCTCAGTCACATAGGGTGTAATCGATTAATCGACTCTGGTCACCGTAGCCACGTTTTGGCACATGCGTACATCCTGCAGACTCGGGTCGAATAATCGAATACGCTTCTCCACGCTCGGGGTGACAAAAATGGTGCCCCTTTTATTTGTTTTTTAATAGCCGATATAATTACAGCAAAATATGGTTTAAATATTTTATGATGGCATAGTTTAGTGATATTTCCATTTCATTAATCTATGTTATTACCAAAAATAAATATGTATGACTGGTACCGGTGGCTGTTACCCTGCAGGACGGTACCAGCGCAAATATGACGTCGTCGCTCCTTGCAAACCCCAGCCAAGAGGTGGGTTACTGGGGTCGGGTTGTTTTGCACACGGCAAGTGTATTTGTAGACTCTACTCGCGGTGTTCGATCTGAAATTCTGATGACTCGGGTGACCCGAGTCGCCCGGGTCGTGTTAATCGATTACGGCCCCAGAGCAGAAGACTGACTATACTTTGCTGTTTTGTTGCTGTTGTTTATTGGAGTTCTACATCCTGGTAACATCTAAGGTCATAGCAGGATAAATACCGACTTCTGACAGTGCACACTCATGGCAACTTTATAGTCTTGCCCCACTGGGAGAGCAGGCCACCGACACCGTTACCCAATTTCCCACTGAGTCACATTATCCTGACACTGAGGTAACGAGTCATTGTTCTATCCTATTAAAGCAGAGTGCCAGGCTAGGTAGTGACATGTATCAATTGTGTAAGCCATTGGTTTGAATCAGATGGGGTTCAAACGCCCAACCTTCCCCGCGGGAAGCTTGCGTTCGAACGATTCGGTCACCGCATCCAGTCTTATTGGCTTATTTATATATATATATATATATATATATATATATATATATGTATGCATATATATATATATATATATATATATATATATATATATATATACATACATATATATACTGAGTGAGTGAGCGTGGCCAGACAAGTTACCACGTTTGCAGACAGGGGGCGACACAATCGGCCCGGTTGCATAGTTGGTGAACTGACTTGAAATATAATGAGTGAAAGCTTCCGATTAATTATACTTGTATAATGCTTATGCATCATATATATATATATGTGATAAACCTATATATATATATATTGTCTGTTTTATCGGCGGGTAAGAACGCCGCGCAGTGGGTTTCTTATAATTCCAAATTATGCTCTTGATCATCATGCTCTTGATCTAACCTAGATAAAGGATTCACCCCATACATCCGGTACAGGGGTGAAAACCGACCTATTAGAAAAACTGGCGAAATATTTTGACATGACGGGGAAATGAACTGAGCGGGTAAATTCTTAATTTAAGAAGCAAAATATATTCTTCACATGAATCTTCATATTTACCCGCTACTTCTGATTTGAAAAATATAATAAAACATGTAGTTTAAGGAACTTTAAAAATGAAACCTATGGCATTTTATCACTGCCATCTTGTCTTTTTGAGTTCTTGCTCATTTCACCAACTCTGCACCAATATATGTAGCCATTTGATCCTGGAACCACAGTTTCTAGTTCCTCCTCCATACTAAAACTATTTTCGGCCGTATTTAAACTACACTAGGGTTCACCCCTGTACTGTAAGTACGGGGTTTATCTAGGGCAAACTGACCTCAATCAGATATCTGTGAACACTGATCGTGCTTTACCATTATTGGCTTAAATGTAAGTATACATACTGTATATGTCCCAATAGAAGCACACTACCCAATAGAAGCACACACCCCATTTAAAGATTGAAAGCGCGCACACATTTACGATCATATTCAGACTGAATGCACCTAAAATTAGACAATCCCACTTTATTTCAGAGGCATGACAAAAACAAATCCATGAAATTCTTGATCTTTGAATAGATGCGCATTCATATGTCTGCACTCAAGCAGTGCATATTTATTGTGACATATACGGTATTAACCATAAATATTACATATATATGTATTGAATGATAGAATGATGATATTCAGGAAGAATAGGTTGCGTAATGGTTAGCACACTAGCCCTGAATGCAACAGAAGTGGGTTCGAATCCTGCTGTAGGCACATTATTTCGCATTTTCATCACCCCATAACACCAGTTGCTGTAACTTGGATTCTGTCAAAGCTATGAACATGTGGTTGTTAAATCTACACTGCATGTGCATTGCCTGTATTTATGTAATTGTAAACACCGGACAGGTCATCCAAGGCATCGTCATCAACAAATCTATTACCGCCTTCTCCCGGTCTATCGTCGTCATGGGCCTCCTCTCTATTGCCAGGTAGTATAGTTAGGCTAAGATTCCATATACAAGGTATGCGGTATGTGAATGCGACAAAAAATGGAAAAGCATGTAAATCCATGCCCGTAAATATGATATCGGGGAACAATTGCAAATGTTATTGCTTCTAACACCCATGATTGATTGGTGGTTTCTCTACGCCATGTTGGCAGCACAGGCCATATTCACGGCGAGAATTGTTTGGTTTTTTATTCAATCATCGCTTTTACAGAATGCAAAAGCACAGAATCAATTTTGTGTCAGTACACTGTGGATTTAAAAAGCTCACAGTTACATAATTTGTGGCTAAAGGAAATAGAATTTAGATAAAAGTTAAAGGTTGTTAATTGATCTAATTGGTGTACTGGACTATATGTGATGATATAGACCAGCTGCCCTTAAAAAGGCTCAAATGTTTTCTTGTTTTACTTGTGTGAAAAGGTTGTGCATACTGCTTGCAGTATAAAACTGTTGGCGCAGGGCCAAGAAATCGACACAACTTAATCAAATGTGTTTGAGTGTAAGTGGGGACTGACACCCAATACATTCAGGGGGAGGGTCCCCCTTGAACAGAAAAGCATGTGTAAGCCGCGAGTGGCCAATATGGCAGCGGCTAAGGACCACTTGGTCCTGCCAAACACCCGTGTGGGTATGTGGTGGTTTTCCGACAGATGGTGCAATTTCTTGCAGTTTATTGGTGTTTTCATCCCACTCATGTTGCCATTTGGATTTGATGTGGGTGGCTATCAGTGGTTTCAGATCAGAGTGAGGGATCAGACACGACTCACCATAAGAGCATGAGTCCTGTCAACTGTGAGAGTTAGTGACCTAGTTCATGGTCCCATAGAGCGGGTGGATATTGCACTCCAAATAACTTCGTACATGTATATGATAATGCCATGTTGAGTGTATTCACTTATGCATTAGCAATTATCATGTCTGACCATATATTTAACACAAACCTGTCCAATTTCCCAAGAGTCATAGCGATAGTGTGTAGTGGGTGTGTGGGTGTGTAGTGGGGTGTGCGGGGTAGGGTGTCTACTGGGATACGTGGGGTAGGGGTGTACTGGGTGTGTGGGTTTGGGTGTGTGTGTGTGGGTGTGTGTGGGTGGGCATAGGTGTGTGTAAATCTTGCGTGTGGATGTGTGTGTATTGTTGTGAGTGCGTGTGTAAACCACTGCCTTGTGGTACAGGTTCTTGACAGAACCGAAGGCTAAGGGAGCAAACCCTAAACAGAAAACCATGTCACTGTGGCAGCATTAAGGGCGGTTGATGTATGGAACTCCCAACATCTCCTGACCAGCCACTGCAGGGACAAATAGTTTTGCGCCTGTCTTGACATGTTCTTGCCAGTGCGAAACCTCTATTTGCTCCCCGAGAGAGTGCTGCTGGTAACTTGCAAAAGCCAGCAGCATTTCAACATGTTTGCAGGCAGCTTTCATGAAATGTGGGAGAGCGGCAGTCAAGTAATGAAAGCAGCCTTTGTCGCATCGCAACCGAGAGCATGATGATGATGATGCGGGTGTGATTGTTCAATTAAGTATTACATAACCATATCAGGCATTCATGACCACAAATGGATGACATCAATAAAGAAAAACAATAAATTCTCCTTTTTTTGTCCTCTTCCATTTCACAAAGTGTTAGTCGTTGTCTGGTTATTTGCTTGACGTTGTCGGTGTTGACCTGTTGCTGTTGTTGTGTGGGGTTAAATATAGGGCATGTGTTGTAGCATCGATCGTGATTGATTTAAAATTCTGAATGTTCCCTTTGTAATTATGCCAACACAGACTAAACTACCCGAGTGCATGCCAGTTGCCGATGGCAGCCCCTGCAGCACCAAGTGAAAACACCCTCTACATACTGCGGTGCTAAAAAAAAAATTAAAAAAAATCTCTCAAATAAATAAATAATTAAGTTGGTTGGTTGTTGGAGTTTTACATCCTGGCAACATCTAAGGTCATATCAGGATGGGTACCGACTTGTGACAGTGCACACTCATGGCGACTTTATAGTGCTGCCCCACTGGGAAATCAGGCCACCGGCACGATGACCCGATAACCCACTCAGTTACATTATCCGGACACTGAGCTAAACAGTCCTTGCCCTATCCTATTAATGCTGAGTGCCAGGATAGGAAGTGTCAAGTATCAATTTTATAAGTCATTGGTTTGATTCGACCAGGAACCGAACTCCCGATCTCTCGCACGCGAGGTCCACGCTCTACAAAATTCGGCCCGTGCCCGGTTATATATATTAGTTAAATATAGATATATATATATGTACCATACAGGATGGCCAAATGAGTTGAGCCTCTGTCTCCCATTTTGGTAGATCGTGGGATTCGAACCCACGGGTTCGAACCTCGGTCGAGTCAAACCAATGACATGCAAATTTATACTTTTCGCTTCCTAGCCTGGTGCTCGGCATTATTAGGATAGGGCAAGGACCGGTTGGCTCAGTGTCAGGATCATGTAACTGAATGGGATATCAGGTCATGGTGCTGGTGGCCAGGTCTCCCAGTGGGGCAGCACTATAACGTTTCCATGAGCGTGCACTGTCACAAGTTGGTACCTGTCCTGATATGACCTTAGATGTTGCTAGGATGTAAAACAACAACAACCAACCAACATCAAGCGTAGAACCGCCAATGAAAGAAGCAAATGATGAGAAGGCTGCCCACTGGGATGGCTATAAGTGTGCTACTGGCACCCTGACGTGATATCTCACTGAGTAGCTCTTCTTGGCACTGAACCAGCTATTCTTTGTCATAGGCTCGTGATGCCAACCACCATTCGATGAAGCAGCCTGTGTAGTGTATGCCCATATAAGGTAAGGCTCTGTAAGTCTTTGTGAGTCTCTGTAAGTCTCTGTAAGTCTATGTGAGTCTCTGTAAGTCTCTGTAAGTCTATGTGAGTCTCTGTAAGTCTCTGTAAGTCTCTTTAGTCTCTTTGAGTCTATGTGAGTCTATGTGAGTCTCTGTGAGTGTATGTAAGTCTATGAGTCTCTGTAAGTCTCTGTGAGTCTCTGTAAGTCTCTTTAGTCTCTGTAAGTCTCTGTAATTCTCTTAAGTATCTGTAAGTCTCTTTTAGGCTCTGTGAGTCTCTGTAAGGCTCGGTGCGTCTCTGTAAGTCTTTGTAAGACTCTGTGAGTCTCTGTAAGTCTCTGTAGGTCTCTGTAAGTCTCTTCAGTCTCTGTAAGTCTCTGTGAGTGTCTGTAAGTCTCTGTGAGTCTCCTACGTCTCTTAAGTAAGTCTTTGTAAGTCTCTGTAAGTCTGATTCAGCTAAGATTGACTGAACCAACTCCTGTATGTGTAGCACACACTCTAACCTTTAGGCCATCTCATTTTTCTTTCATAACTGTGAGCTTTAAAGTTCAACAAATCCATCTATGCACTTATTAAGCATGTGTGTTGCTGCATAGAAGGAAATACTAAGCCAATTTAATCGAACCTGTTTGTTAGTGCTGATGCTTATGGTGTCAGAATTTGGACATGCTTGCCAAACATTAATTTTAGCATGATTTCATTTTAAATATCCCCAATGTTAACCATTTAATATTAAAGTTACTTCAAAGTAAATTAATGTACGCTATAATGGTCAATCTAATGTACTTATTTCAGAAAATGGCAGAAACTGAAAACCATCGGACTACGCCACTTGAAAACAATCAGTTTAGCGCATCAAGTGGACCTGAAATACGGCCATGGTGCAGAATGTTGACGTTGTTTCGGGTTGTCACAATACAGAATAATGCATGCGCAAACGACACATGTCATGTAGAGTCACTAAGCAACTGCGACGCAAGACTATATTTGGACATAGTATGCAACTTTAAAACAGGCAATAAAACAACATCAGTGAAGCAGTTCAGTGCGTTCAAGTTGACCTGAAATATGGCTATGGTGCAGAATATTGATGTTGTTTCGGGTTGCCACAATATAGAATGACAGATACACAAACGACACACATCATGTAGAGCCATTGAGCAACTGCAACGCTAGACTATATTGATTGCGGTACTTTAAAAAAAGTTGGGTTTGTTTTTAAATGGGAAAGAAGAAAAGAAAATTTTCCCCTCCCTCCCTCCCCGCTACACATACCTCTCTTTTGATTCGATGGATGTCTTGTAGACTGAGCAACTGCGATGCTAGACTATATTTGATCACGCTATTCAACTTTAAAACTAGCAAAAAACCAAGGTCAGTGAATGAGTTTAGTGCGTCAAGTTGACCTGAAATACAGCCAGAGCGGGGGAATATTGATGTTGTTTCGGGTTGCCAGAATACAGAATGACACATATACCCAAACGACGCACATCATGTAGAGTCATTGAGCAACTGCGACGCAAGACTATATTGGATCACCGCGGCTTTCAAAAAGTAGTTTTTTTAAATGGGAAAGAAGAAAAGAAAATCCCTCCCCTCCTCCCCTCCACAGACCTCTCCTTTGATTCGATCTGAATCAGCAGGGGCTGGAGTTTGCTGAGTAAACAAGGTGCCGCTGTGTTCAGTCGAGCGGAACCTCATGATCACAACGGCCAATAGACCGTGGAGAGCCGCACGGGCGCGCAGGAAGTTAATGCCCAAAAGTGGAGACGCCGGGTGGGTGTGTGGGTGGGTGTGGGTGTGTGGGTGTGGGTGTGGGTGGGTGTGGGTGTGTGGGTGGGTGTGGGTGTGGGTGTGGGTGTGGGTGTGCGTGTGTGTGGGTGGGTATAGGTGTGTGTGAATCTTTTGTGTGAATGTGTGTGGGTTGTGGATTCGTGTGTGTTTTGGTGTGGGTGGGTGTGTGGGTGTGGTATAGGTGAATCTTGTGTGTGGGTGTGTGTGGGTTGTGTATGAGTGTGTGTATTGGTGTGAGTGGGTGTGTGGGTGTGGGTATAGGTGAATCTTGTGTGTGGATGTGTGTGGGTTGTGGCTGAGTGTGTGTATTGGTGTGAGTGGGTGTGTGGGTGTGTGGGTGTGTGGTTGAGGGTTAGTAGGTGGGTGAGGGCGAACACTGGGCATCCGGTGTCGTGGTACTGCAGCTTTTCCCTGTGTTTGTTTGTTGTTGTTTTACGTCCTAGCAACATCTAAGGTCAATCAGGACTGTTTCCTGTGACTGTGAGTGTGACGTTTCAGAGTAGGAGAAAGAGGCCGTGTTGTATCAAAGCAACTTGGATTCACCTATTGCTTTGTTTGTTTGTTGTTGTTTAACGTCCTAGCAACATCTAAGGTCATATCAGGAGACACACTGACTTGTGACAGTGCACACTCATGGTGACTTTATAGTGCTGGCCCACTTGGAAATCAGGCCACCGGCACCATGACCTGATATCCCACTCAGTCACATTATCCTGACACTGGGCTAACCAGTCCTTGCCGTATCCTATTAATGCCGAGCGCCAGGCTAGGAAGCGACAAGTACCAATTTTAAAGTCATTTGCCTCGACCGGGAACCGAACTCCCGACCTTCCGCACTCGAGACCCTCGCTCTACCGATTAGGTCACCGCACCCGGTATCACCTATTGCACCACAATTGCTTGTGGTGTCGCCATTTTTACAACCACGTGACAAATCCCACTGAATGAACGCTGGGGGGGGGGGGCATGGACTGGTGCATTGTGGGGCTGAATCTGACTACATTGTGATAAGACTGACTGAATAACCTGATGGCTTTAAAAAAAAGGTGTCATGCCCTTCATATTGATGGATAGTTGCATAGTCCAATGATTTTGAGTTTCTGCCATTAACAAAAAAATGCTATGGTGATCGTTATAGTCGACTTTACTTTAGTTTGAAGTAACTTTTTATTTTACATGGTTAACTTCGGATATATTTGAAGTTATGACATGAAATATCAATCATCGGTGATCTGCACCTAATACCCACCATGCAGGCATCTACCCTCAAGACAATAGAGGATTTCCACCACCAAGCTGCCCTCTGGTGGCTGTGGCAAGAATTAATGCATTAGGTAGCAGTTTAGTGTGCAACATGCTCTGTGGAAAAGGTTGTATAGACCATTTCCACCACCAAGCTGCCCTCTGATGGCTGTGTCAAGAACTAAGCTGCCCTCTGATAGCAGACTGGTACTTAGCTGCCAACCGTCTGCTAAGTACTATAAGGCTTGTGGAGTTTTACGTCCTGGCAACATCTAAGGTCATATCAGGACGGGTAGCGACTTGTGACAATGTGCACTCATGGCAACTTTATAGTGCTGCCCAACTGAGAAATCAGGCCGCCGGCACCATGACCTGATATCGATATGGTTGACATCCAATAGCTGATGATAAAATATGTAAATAGAGTAGGCTAGTCTAGAATTAAGTGTAGGAAAAAATAAAAAGAGGAAGACTCTTACCAAGAAAAAAAACAAAACTAACATAGATCACTAACCACAAACCATAATCTTAAGAAACACAGACCGATAACTGCCCAGCATTGAAAACAAGCTCGATCATCCGAGCTTATATCAAAGACCCTATAATACTAAGACGGCTCACTCCCTATCTCTCCAATGGTAATGTAAATTTTGCAGTGCCACCTTGTGGTGGGTTTGATCAGCCGGCTGCGGGTTGGTGTTTCACATGTAAACACATACAATTATATTACACATGAGATAGGTAAGTATGAATACCAATTAATATGAAATTGCTATGAACAAATGCCCATCATCATCAGCATCAGCATCAGCATCCCCGTCATCACACATCTTTCACATTCATATATACATTTATACATATAATATAGCACCTGTTTAACCAAGAGAACAGCCAGCGCACCAAGTGGTGGGTTTGATCATTTTGATTACACAGTACAGGCTGAGTGAGCCGTCTTAGTATTATAGGGTATTTGCTTATATGCTATGGACAGCATAAACATCCCATCAAAAAAAATATAAATAAATAAAAACTGTGCTCTAGAGGTATCGTTAAATAAAACAAGCTTCATGTTCTAAGCCATTTGACTACTGATGCCTCATGACCTATATAATTCCATTGTTCCATTCACTGTCTGAGATCATGTGGGGAAGAGTGTATGTACTCAGTCTAATGGAAGCCGGACAGATGAATATCTGCCTACTGGCTTGGACCTCAAATGGGACATTCTGTCTGATGGCAATGTGGTTGATCTTTATGGAATAACAATGTTGCGCTAAAGCTATATCGAGAAATCATGTAAGGAATACATAGTAAAATAAGGTCAACGGATTGTTAATGACAGAGAACAGCAACAAGTATGGGCTGGTTCGATGAATTCAAAAGTAAAATAAATTGTGAATGATTTGACTCTTTTTTTATCATAAAAATATCAAATTTATTATATTGCTTTCGGGATATGTGCACACGTGACTACTTTGTTCTATTGCATCGACTAGTGATATCCAATAACTAACAACCCCCCGCCAATGTGATGCAGTGGGACCAGACAGGATGGCCGAATGAGTTGAGCGTCCGTCTCCCATTTTGGTAGATCGTGGGATTCGAACCCGCTATCTCTAGTGCCTCTTTCACACTATCTGCCTAATACACAGTGACTATTGACCGTAGATGTTGCCATGAGTATCACCAGCAACTACATAAATACATGCATGCACATGGCACTATATACCATTTACCATTATAGAGCATTTGCATTCCATTATAGACCATTTGCATTCCCCACCAATGCGTTTTATCGGAATATTTTACAATGACATTGTAACATGAGAGATTTATCCGATCTTTCAGGCATGATGGAAATGATTGCATTTACGCTATGTGCTAGTTGTATAGATTTCACTAATTTAAAACCAATACATTGAATGATGTCCTAATATTTGTAAAAAAGAAATTTGAAAAAAATTGAAAAAAACATTCAGAATTGAGTATTTCACAAATCTTTACCTTGAAAAATGCCAATATTGGTACAATGTGCCATTTTTCAACGCCCTCTAATGCTTCATAGAAATATGTGAGTGGTCCTCATTGTACCCCATTTTTGTGAACACTTTTGTAAAAATATACGGATTTTCGGTTCGGAATATATATTGGCAGAGAGCATTATTATTCTCGGGCGACGGAGTGGGGACCAAGGTTATGTAACAGAGAAGCAGTGGGTGCCCCACTCGCTGTGTGAGTGGGGCACCCACATAGTGCCCAAGATTATGATGAGATTTTCCTATGTAAAGAGACAGTTAATGTTTGGTGAAATGTTCCCGCTATGCACCAGTAAGGGTGCAAGTGGAGGAGAAGGACATTTTTAATATATGTTTATTGTAACTGTTTGCAACTACCTGTTACCACAGGGCCGATGGGCAAGCACACCCAGCCACTCTGCATACATTATGGACACCACCTGCAGCTGGGGTTGAGTGACAGCTGCCCCTATTAGGGTGTCACCCCCCCCCCCCCCCACCCCCCAGGCTGTAGAGGGTGTCTGATTGGCTGGCTGTGGGAGGCCCAGTCACCTGAACCCCTTGCACCACCTGACCACAGATCTTATTCTGATATAGATTATTCTAGACACTTCTCCAGACACTCTGGAAGGAGATACACTTCTTGATGGACTCTTGAAGGGAACACACTCTTCTCTTGGCCAGGAACCCAGACACTCTGTATGAGGCTCCACTTTCCGTATACAAACTTAGCTATCTGCAACAACCATGTGACTCCGGTTCAATGGGCTGTAGGCACTGATTCCTATACATACTAAAGAGAGTAATGAGAATCTGTGTGGACAGTAGGTAAGGAGTGAGGGTGATAGGTCACTAGTAGGTGACCAGGAGTTGATGCCAATAAATCACAACTTCTTCACTGTCAATCTTGCGTGACTTGTCTTCCCTTTCTTTCTTATGAGTTTGTTGGAGAGGGGCATCAGGTGTGAACTGACAGACAGTTGTCAGAACACACCTGGGAAGAGTAAGTGGTATAGACCTATTTCAATGTTTACTAACATCGTGTATGCGCGCGCAGCTTGGCTGCAGAACAAAGGCACACTGCCATTGAGTTTGCCGATACGCACAGTGCAAAACGTCAGTTTTATTCAAAATTAATAGAAATGCAGAAGCCTAACCTTATAGATTTAATATAATCTGTTCTTTGAATATGTTTTCTCTGTTTCTTCCAAGTGGCTTGTTTCTAAGTGTTGTATTGTTAGAAATATTAAACTTTTTCTGTATGAAGATTACCTGCGGCCATTGACAATGCATTGAGTTTGCCGATACGCGCAGTTCAAAAAGTCAATTTTATTCAAAATTAATAGAAATTCAGAACCCGAACATTATCAATTTAATATAATCTGTTTGTTGAATATATTTTCTATATGAGTTCCAAACGGTTTGTATCTAAGTGGTGTATTTTTTAGAGATATTTCACTTTTTCTATATGAAGATTGCTCACGGCCATTCACAGTGCATTGATTCATTGAGTTTGCCGATACGCGTAGTTCAAAACGTCAATTTAATTCAAAATTAATAGAAATTCAGAACCCTAACCATATAACTTTAATATAATCTGTTTGTTTAATATGTTTTCTATATGTGTTCCAAACGGTTTGTATCTAAGTGGTGTATTTCTAGAGATATTTACATTACACTTTGGTATGTGATAATGCCACGGGAATGGGCGTAAGAGTGTGTGTGGGGGGGGGGGGCTGTATTGAATAATGGGCGTAAGAGTGTGTGTGGGTGGGGGGGGGGGCTGTATTGAATGTGACCGACTGAAGGGTGAGTAGGTGCTATATGAGATAGTAACTAGATAAGTAGAACACTGATTGGACTCCTAAGTGGTGGAGTAGATGGATGGTTGTTGGAGTTTTACATCCTGGCAACATCTACAGTCATATCAGGACGGGTACCGACTTGTGACAGTGCGCGCTTATGGTGACTTTTATAGTGCTGCCCCACTGGGAAATCAGGCCGCCGGCAGCAGGACCCGATATTCCACTCAGTCAACTTATCCTGACACTGAGCTAACCAGTCCTTGCCCTATCCTATTAATGCTGAGCGCCAGGCGAGGAAGCAACAAGTATCACTTTTATAAGTCATTGGTTTGACTCGAGCGCAAACTGAACTCCCAATCTCCCGCATGCGAGGCCTGCGCTCTACCGATGCGTATACCGCGGCATGTAGCACTAATAGTGGTAGAGCAGAGATGGGTTAGCTCTGGGAGGGTGAGCATATGAGTGTCAGCTTGGATGGGAGTGGAAAAACAAGTTTGCTTTATTTAACGATGCCTCTAGAGCACATTAATTTTCATCATGGGCTAATGGATGTCAAACATATGGTCATTCTGACATATTTCTTGGTGGAGGAAACCTGCTGCTGCCACATAGGCTACTCCTTCCAATAAGCAGCAAGAGGTCTTTATATGCACTTTCCCACAGACAGGACAGCACATAGCACAGCCTTTGATGAACCAGTTGTGGACCACTGGTTGGAACTGAAAATAGCCCAAACCGCAAATGGGTCCACTGAGCAGGATCGATCAGATGATTCACACCATCACAGGTAGACACTCTACCGCCTTAGCTACGTCCCGCTTCCAAGGATGAGAGTGGTGTCTATAAATAATTTCCTTACCCGGTCTATATGGCTCATTGCCTGAGAGGTTGGTGCAGGCAGAGTACGACACTTATCCCCTGGAACTGTAAGTCCTTTAAATGGTTTACATCTATTAGGTGGTGTTCTCTGTGGCGGAGTGCTTAGAGTGTCTGACTTTTTTCTAGGTCGGACTCCTAATCTGAAGGTTGGTGGTTCAATTCGCTGTGCCCCCACTCTGTTACTCTGCCAATTTGGATTTCCACTGCTGTGTATAACTTACAGCATCATCAAAGGCCAGTTGCTCTCATACCATGTCTATGTGGTGTGGGAGGTTAAAAATCCTTTAGTTCAGTAAAAGTGTAGACTCGGGCTTTCTATCGACAAACTGTCTAATGGTGAAAACAAGTCTATTCAGACTTATCCATAATAGGTAGTATAAATCTTCAAGAAAAAAGGTATTGATGCTTACAATTACATACTTACAGGCAATGTACTAACACATACATACACAGGGTCGGTTTAACAACCACACAGCGTGCAGCTTGTACAGGATCCTGGTCATGGCACCAGTGTCATAGGGGGTGATGAAAATGGGAACTATTGCGCCTAGAACAGGATTCAAACCCACATCTCTTGCCATTCTGAGACTAGTGTGCTAAGCATTAGGCTAACTAGGTTCCCTGATGTAATCACCCTATCCAGTACTGTGTGCTTACTAGTGTCGTGGGAGGCGGGAGAGGGGTGTGATGACAATGGCAAATATTGCACCTAGAGTGCTAATCGAACCCACATCTCTTGCATTCCAGGCCAGTGTGCTAACCATTACACCACCTAGGCACCTTAGGCACTTAGGTGAGGTGTGGGAGGAGGAGAGGGAGGGGGAGGGGGAGGAGGGGGGGAGGGGCAGAAGGGAACAGGAAAACAGGGTTTGTTGTTTGTTGTTGTTTTATGTCCTAGCAACATCTAAGATCATATCAGGATGGGTACCGACTTGTCACAGTACGCACTCATGGCGATTGTATAGTGCTGCCCCACTGGGAAATCAGGCCGCTGGCACCATGACCCAATATCCCACTCAGTCACATTATCCTAACACTGAGCTAACCAGCCCTTGCCCTATCCTAATAATGCCGAGCACCAGGCTAGGAAGCAACTAGTATCAATTTTTAAGTCATTGGTTTGACTCGCCCGGGAACTCGCGAACTCCCGATCTTCCGCACACGAGGCTTGTGCTCTACCGATTCGGCCACCGCGCCCGTTAGGAAGGCAGGGTCAAGGGGTGCATGGGTCGGCGGGGGGGCGTGGGGGGTGATGTTGGTTGTTGAAATTTTACGTCCTGGCAACATTTAAGGTCGTATCAGGACGGGTACCGACTTGTGATGGTGCGCATTCATAGCGACTTTATAGTGCTGCCCCACTGGAAGACCAGGCTGTCAGCACCATGACCTGATATCCCACTCAGTCACATTATTATGACACCGAGCCAACCAGTTCTTGCCCTATCTTAATAATGCCGAGCGCCTGGCTAGGAAGTGACAAGTATCAATTTTGTAAGTCATTGGTTTAACTCGACCGGGGAAAACTCCTGAAGGTCGGTGGTCAATGCGGTGTCGGTCACCGCGTCCGGTGGGGTGGGGGCGGGGGTTAGGAGGTACAGTGTGGGGGTGAGGGGGGTGGGGGGGGGGGAATTCAGGTGCACTGTATGCACTGTGAATTACTTGATCAGTCGCCCTACCTATAACACATGACCCACATCACCTGTGCCTCCCCTCCTCAGGCGGCTATTCAGTTACCATAGTAACTAGAATAAACACAGCCACCACATCCACCACTACCGTTCCACCATCGCCGCTACCACAACCTCCACCACCGGCACCGCTACCACTGCCATCACCACCACCATCACCACCACCATCACCACCATCACCACCATCAACACCACCATC
Organism: Branchipolynoe longqiensis; assembly: GCA_030323885.1. NCBI lineage: Eukaryota > Metazoa > Annelida > Polychaeta > Phyllodocida > Polynoidae > Branchipolynoe > Branchipolynoe longqiensis. The sequence goes on from CM059195.1 coordinate 55,685,808, forward strand.
ACCACCATCACCACAACCTCCACCACCGGCGCCACCACAACCTCCACCACCGGCACCACCTCCACCACCATCACCACCATCACCACCACCACCAGCACTACCACCACCAGCACCACCACTACCCATCCAGTACCACCACCACTAGCTACTGTGTCTGAGAAAGGGCCGCTAGAAAACCCATTAAAAACAGTGTCGGAAGGCTGGGTAAAAGAAATGAGGACACAAATTCTTAATCAAAGAAGCAAAATATATTATTCACATACCTCTTCATACTTACCCGATACCTTTAAATTGAAGGATATAAAAAAAACACGTAGCTTAATAGACTTTAAAAAAATCAATTTTCCTGCATTCTATGATCAGCATCTTGTTTGTTTGCATTCTCTCCTATTTCACCAACTCTGTTCCGATTTTGAAAGACACCGCCCACTGGAGCCACCACCTCCACAGTCATGGCTGTAGTAGTCGGTTCATGGGCCTCGCCACCACACACTGGTGGCAAGGACTATGCTGCCCACTATTGCGCGCCTATGGCACAGGTGGCGGCAAACTAGCCGGAGGATGGGTCCCTGGGTGGACCGCTCCCAAACTGCGACCGGCTAGTGGCTCCCTCACCTTGAGAGGTTACCTGTGACATGGCTGGTCAGGGGCGGGTCACTTGGTTCTGTGATGCCGCGGTGGGCGGAGGATGGGAAATAAACGTTGGAAGGATATGTTTCTTCTTGTCATCTTCTCTCCATATTGCGTCGAATACCAGAACAGGGGGAACCGGCTATATGCGGCCTATCACGCAAGTGAAGCGGTGTTTGCTCGATTTTAAAGTTGCCTAGTCCAATGGTTTTGAGTTTTTGTCACTTTTCTGAGATAAATATATTAAATTGATTGTTATAATCTACCTTACTTTACTTTGAAGTAAATTTTATTTTAAATGGCTAACTTTGGAGATCTTTGAAGTGCAAACATCTCAAATTAGTTTTGGCAAGCACGCCAAAAGTCTGACACCATATGCTTCTAGTTCTACACTAACATGTTCCCTTAAATTGACCCAGTATTACCTTATGTGTGGCTAAAAAATGCTTAATAAGTGCATCAGTATCTAAGTTAGATATGTAGAATCAAACCTAGATGTTGCTTTGGTTTTGACATTTGATGCTTCATCGGACTATGCAACTTAAAGCATGGCTGTCGTTCACCCCTACTCTGGGTAAGAGTGAAACTTGTACCCACACCACCGCCCCCACCACCACCACCACCACCACACATATACACACATAACACATACACACATACACACATACACACATACACACATACACACATACACACATACACACATACACACATACACACATACACACATACACACATGTGGTTGCACTACTTCTATAAATATGCACTGCGTGCTGGGAGAGGGGGGCACTTACTGCCCGGACCCGACTTCATCCACACCTCTTCTATTGCCTTTCCACTACGCCGCGCTCCTCCTTGATTATGTCTGAAAGGGGGCGGGAGGGGGAGCCAGCCAGCATTTCACTTTCTACCTCTTACTCCATCCATGTCTCTGGTTCGCCGCCTTGTCACCAGCGGGCAAGGAGGCATGGCCCTTTGACTCAACTCTCCTCATTTCTCTTTCCTCTATATTGCCCTCTCTTTTTTGTCTCTTGGGCTTACTTCTGATCAAGGGAGTTATTTGCTTGTGTGGGGCCCTGTTCCTTTTTCACTGTTCCACCTTTCCCATCCCTTCCTCCTGAACAATCGGATACTGGATGTGAGTGCACTGGTACAATCAGAATGGAGTGATCCGGTACAGCTCCAACGACTCGTCGTTATTGTTGGAAAGAATCCCCCAGCTTCTACAACCGCCTCCACTGAAGTTAAATCTTCAATGAAAAATACGGACTCTTATTGGTGCCGTTCTATATTACTGCAGAGGTGCAGCCTGTAACCGTCAATGTTACAAACCACCCAAGAGTCCAGAGAGAGAGAGAGAGAGAGAGAGAGAAGGGAAGGAGGGGGAAGGGGGAAGGAGGGGGGAAGCTGTTGCCTGTGAGTCTATTTTTAGCCCGCGTAGCGGTAGGCATTCTTAGATCACTTGTTTGGGTTTTACATCCAAAACAACATCTAAGGTCATATCATGACAGATACCAACTTGTGACAGTGTACACTCATGGTGACTTCATAGTACTGCCACACATGGAGACCCCGGGTCACCACCACAATGAACTGATATCCCACTCAGTCACATTATCCTGACACTGAGCTACCCAGTCCTTGCCCTATCCTATACATGCCGAATACCGTTCCAGGAATTGTCAAGTATCAATTTTGTAAGTCATTAGTTTGACTCGACTGGGATTCAAACTCCTGACCTTCTACATGGGAAGCTTGCGCTCTAAACGATTCGGCCACCCGCGTCCAGTGACATTCTTAGAGACGCGCTCCCAACTGAACATAGCCGAAATAAACATCATTAAAATTTGATGGGTTCCCGCATTGTATATGGTCACGCTACTCACGCCTCATTGTAGTCTCAGAATTGAAAATCATTATTTGACAAAAGATCAAATGGCTGCCGCGGATGTTTGGGAGGTGTTCATTGGACGGCGGGCCGCCGTAAACTAGGTGACAACGAGGAAGGTAAAATAGCAGTTGAGCGGAGATCGGAAACATTTCCCAAGTTCAAACCTTGTGCATGCACACCCACCCACACCACCCACCATCCACCACCCACCATCCACCACCAACCATCCACCATCTACCACCAACCACCCACCACCACCCACCACCACCCACCACCACTCAACCAACTGGATGCGGTGGCCGAATCGGTAAGAGCTTTGGCGTTCTGCGTGGAAGGTTTGGAATTTGAATGCCAGTCGAGTCAAACCAAAGACTTACTAAATTGATACAAAATTGATACTTGTCGCTACCTAGCCTGATGCTTGGCATTACGAGGATAGGGCAAGGACTGGGTAGCTCAGTATCGGGATAATGTGAATGAGTGGGATATCAGGTCATGGTGCCTGTAGCCTGGTATCCCAGTGGGACAGCACTATAAAGTCACCATGAGTGTGAACTGTCACAATAATTCAGTACCCTCAGCGTGAATATGGCCTATGCTGCCGACACGACGTAAAGGAACCACCAATCAATCAATCAATCAATCAATTCAGTATCCATCCTAGGATGACCTTAGATGTTGCCAGGATGCAAACCCCCAACAAACAACAACTGCATCCTCCCCGATGCTTCCCACCTACACCTACGTACAGGCCTGACCAGTATGTGCCCGTGGGCCCGTGGGCCCGTGTGCCCGTGGGCCCGTGTGCCCGTGGGCCCGTGGGCCCGTGGGCCCGTGGGCCCGTGTGCCCGTGTGCCCGTGTGCCCGTGGGCCCGTGGGCCCGTGGGCCCGTGTGCCCGTGGGCCCGTGGGCCCGTGGCCCCGTGGGCCCGCGGGCCCGTGGGCTCAAGTACCCATGTAACCATGCATCCATATAACTGTTGTTGAGGTGATGAAAATTGGAACTATTGCACCTAGAGCAGGATTCGACCCCACCCCAATTACCATTCCGGGCTAGTGTAGTAACCATTACACTGCCTAGGTTCCTTGATGCAATCACCCTATCCATGTCCACCTATCGGTGCGGCTCCTTGCCTGAGAGGTCATTGCACTATATCCATATAGCCATATAGCTATATGTTCCTATAGCTATATAGCCAAATAGCCATATGTCCATATGTCCATATACCTGTATACTCATGTAGCCACATAGCCAAATAGCCATGTAGCCATACAACCATATAGCCATATAACCATATCAGCATATAGCCATATCGCCAAATCACCATATAACCACATAGCCATATAACCATATCGCCATATAGCCATATCGCTATATCACCATATAACCACATAGCGATATAGCCATACAACCATACGGTTCCCGTGTGCCCGTCTACCAAATAGACAAATAGCCATCTAGCCAAAGAGCCATATTGGCATATATCCATATATCCAAATAGCCGTATAGCCATATACCCATATAGCCAAATAGTCATATACCCATATATCCATAGAGCCAAAAAGCCATATATCCATATACCCAAATAGCCATATACCCATATAGCCAAATAGCCTTATAGCCATATATCCATATAGCCAGACAGACATATATCCATATAGCCATATAGCCATAAAGCAATATAGCCATATATCCATATAGTCATATAGCCATATACTGATACAGTCAAATAACCATGTGACAAATAAAGACTGCGTCAAACAATTATATAGCGGCAACCAGGACGGGGGAATGGGGGTCGGGGGGGGGGGGGGGGGGGGGGGGGACGATCGCAGACTACCTATCAATCGGTCTCAAGACCCAATTATCGCCCAGTTTCCCGCCGCCTTCGGGCTGTGTTGTTGACAACGTCAGGTTGCCACCAAAACGCTAGTTGCCGCCGCCTCCCGTTCCGTAGTCCTAAATGTTCACTTAATAACCTCCCCCCCCCCCCCCCCCCCCCCACACACACACACATCCCCTCCAAAGCACAGTCTAACCAACGAACACCACACAATAAACACAACACACCGGGCTCAGATTTGCTGAGTCATCATAGTTATACGAGCGTTTCACGAGTCAACGTGACCAGGTGACCTACATTTATCAACAGTAGCTGTTTATTTGTTTGTTTGTTGTTGTTTTACATCCTAGCAACATCTAAGGTCATATCAAGACGGCTACCGACTTGTGACAGTGCGCACTCATGGACACTTTATAGTGCTGCCCCACTGAGAGACCAGGCCATCAGCACCATGACCTGATATCCCACTCAGTCACATTATCCTGACACTGAGCCAACCAGTCCTTGCCCTATCCTAATAGTGTTGATCGCCTGGCAAGGAGGCAACAAGCATCAATTGTTAGGTTATCAGTTTGACTCGACCAGGGTTCGAACCCACGAACCCATGGGTTCGGATCACCCGATCTCCCAAAAAAGGAGACGGACGCTCATCGAAAGGAGGTACTCAGACACCTTTTTTCCTTTTTTAAATTTCTTTTTGGCGGGAAACACGGATGATGTGTTGGCAAAAATGGGCGATGAACGGTAACCATGAAATGTTTACTTTTGTTGTGGCTATAGTCAAGCATTTTGATGATCAACACCGGCAACTCCATCTGGAATCCATGGTGATCACTCAGGCGTGACAACCGTGTGAGGAAGTAGTACCAACACGCCGTTGTGGATCGCCGTCAAAAAGAACAACACCAAAACCTGTGTACTGTTAGTAAGAGGGGGCCATCAAACACACACATAACACTAATATCCCCACATTAAAGTCAGCACCCATGGTTGCCTGTTGGAGTTTTACGTCCTGGCAACATCTAGGGTCATATCAGGATGGGTACCGACTTGTGACAGTGTGCATTCGTGGTGACTTTATAGTGCTGCCCCGCTGGGAGACCAGGCTTCCAGCACCATGACCTGATATCCTACTCAGTCATATTATCCTGACACTGAGTTAACCAGTCCTTGCTCTATCCTATTAATGCTGAGCGCCACGCTAGGTAGCAACAAGTATAAATTTGATATGTTATTGGTTTGACTCGACCGGGAACCGAACTCCCGACCTTCCGCACGCGAAGCTCGTGCTCTACCGATTCGGCCACCGCGCCCGGTATATTGTTAATAAGAAGAGCCCATCACGGACATACACTATTATTATCCCTACACACCAGACGGGGTGGCCGAATGAGTAGAGCGTCAGTCTCCTGTTTTGGGAGATCGGGAGATCTGTACCCAATGAGTCCTGAGTTCGAATCCTGGTCGAGTCAAACCAATGATTTAAAAATCTATACTTTTTGCTTCCTAGCCAGGCGCTCGGCATTATTAGGATAGGGCAAGGACTGGTTGGCTCAGTCTCAGGATAATGTGACTGAGTGGGGTCATGCTGCTAGCAGCCTGGTTTCCCAGTGGGGCAGCATTATAAGGTTGCCATGAGTGCGCACTGTCGCAAGTCGGTACCCAACCTGATATGACCTTAGATCTTGCTAGGACGTAAAAGAACAAGAAAGCAACATTATCCTTACATAAAAGTAATCTTCCATGTAGCATATTGCCTCGCGTTGTAAAGTTGCATGGTCTGCTCGTTTTGAGTGAGGTTGATCGCTATAATCTACTTTACTTTAATTTGAAGTAACTTTTATTTTACACGGCTAAACTTATGCCATATTTTAAATACAAACATTTAAAATTAATTTTGGCAAGCATGCCAAAACTCTGAACCCACCAGCTTTGGGCAGTAACATGTTCTATTAAATTGCTTCAATATTCCCTTCGAGCTGGCGACAAATGTTTAATAAGTGTACCAGTATCTAAGTTAGATATGTAGAATCCAATCTGAATGATTGTTTTGAAAATGTTATGTTTTCATCGAACTATGCAGCCTATTATGCACAATACTTAATGTGGATGCTTTTGTGGGTCAACTGGATGAATGGAATGAAAGTAAAGTCTGTTTTATTTAACGACGCCTCTAGAGCACATTGATTTTTATCATCAGCTATTGGACGTCTAACATATTGTAAAATATTCCGATAAAATGCATTGGTGGGGAATGCAAATGGTCTATAAAGGAGTACAAATGGTCTATTAATGTAAATGATGTATAGGACCAGGTGCATGAATGTATTTATGTAGTTGCTGGTGAGTCTTTACTTGTGGTCAATAGTCATTGTGTATTAGGTAGATATTGTGCACTAGTGATAGTGTGCAAGGAGCCACAAGAGCTCTACGCACTACCCCCTTCCCCCCAAACTGTTAGTCATGGATCACCACAAACACACAGCAGGCAGGTGCAGGCCAAGCAGCCACACCACATAGTGGTGGTGGGTAGATCACAGTAGCCATGGTGACCCCAGAATGCCTACTTTTCATTGGTGGAACTAGAAATGCTTGTTGCTGATTGGAGATAATGGTCAGGTGGTATATCATATCAGATCCATGTACCATTATATAATAATAAACCTGAGGGTACAAGCTCTCACTCTACTTTCATTCTTTATACTCTTCCTTTCTCTTCTTGCCTGTATTGATTTCATATAGCCTGCCTACACAACCCACAGATGCCAGCCATCAACTTTACAATATGGTCATTCTGATATATTTCTTTGGAGGAAAACTGTTTCCGCCACATAGGGTACTCTTTCCGATAAGCAGCAAAGGGTATTTTATATGCACCTTCCCACAAACAGGACAGCACATACCACAGCCTTTGATGAAACAGTTCTGGACCACTGTTTGGAATGGAAAATAGCCCAAACTGCAAATGTGTCCACTGAGCAGGATCGATCGGATGACCAATACCTTCACAGGTGGACACTCTACCACCTAAGCTACGTCGGGCTGAATGGAAATGATTTGTTTGGAGAGTTGAAGCTTGGAGCGATGAACCTCTGTGATTGATTACCGGATCCTAATCTGTTAACGGGACACAGTTAGCGTGTTTTGACCACGAAGGGGGAGATAAGCTGTTCTTGTTGGTTGTTGCTTTATGTCCGAGCAACATTTAAGGGGGAGATAAGCTCAGCCGTATCGCTGAACCAGCTGAAGCACCTCGGGTTCAACCGGGCGCGGTGGCTTAATCGGTAGAGCGCAGGCCTCGCGTGCGTAAGGTCGGGAGTTTGGTTCCCGGTTGAATCAAACCAATGACTTATAAAAGTGGTACTTGTCACTTCCTAGTCTGGCGCTCGACATTAATAGGATAGGGCAAGGACTGGTTGGCTCAGTGTCAGGACAATGTGACTGAGTGGAATATCGGGTCATGGTGCTGGCGGCCTGATTTCCCAGTGGGGCAGCACTATAAAGTCACCATGAGTGTGCACTGTCACAAGTTGGTAACAGTCCTGATATGACCTTGGATGTTGCCAGTACGTAAAACTCCAACAACCAACCAACCTCTGTGATTGATTACCGGATCCTAATCTGATAAGGGGACACAGTTAGCGTGTTTTGACCATGAAGGGGGAGATAAGCTCTTGATGTTGGTTGTTGTTTCACGTCCTAGCAACATTTAGGGTCATATCAAGACGGGAAGATAAGCTCAGCCATATTACTGAACTACCTGAAGCATTTTGTTTGTCTATCTTTAGGCAAGTGAATGACACCTGTGAAAGTGTCAGTCATCCGAGCGATCCTGCTCAGTGGACCCATTTGCAGTTTCGGCTATTTTCCATTCCAACCAGTGGTCCACAGCTGGTTCATCAAAGGATATGGTATGTGCTGTTCTGTCTGTGGCAAAGTGCATATAAAAGACCCATTGCTGCTTATCAGAAAAAGTAGCCTATGTGGTGGCAGCGGGTTTCCTCCATGGTCAGAATGACCATGTGTTTGACATCCAATAACAGATGATAAAAATCCATGTGCTCTAGAGGTGTCATTAAATAAAACAACCTTTTTGCATTCATTAATCGTTTAAAGGTTAAGATTAGCGTACATACACAGAAGGTTCATCAACCATGTGGCACAAAAAGGGCCACATGTGGCACAAAAAGGGCCACATGTGGCATTGGTTGCATAGAAATGCGATACTGCAATTTGCACAAAGCAGTAGCCTCGGTAAGGTACACCTGAAATGGATAGGCTCTGTGCGGAAATACATTATTTATCCATCATTTGCTCTGCATTATGAATCATCTGGCAGTAAACAAAATCAGAAGTCAGCAACCTTTCTTGTAAAGTTGCCTCGTCCGATGGTTTTGAGTTTCTGCTACATTTGTTTAAAAATGGAGAGTTCAGGTGCCAACACCGGCAAATTCATTTGAGTTATTTTCTGTCAAATAAAATTTGTTTTTGTGCTCTCCAGGTATTTGAACGTACATAGTTGAACGTACCCGAGAAGTACAGATGCCGGTACGTTCAACTCCGTTCAACTACGTTCAACTATGTTAGCATCCACTATGTTCAACTCCGTCCACTAACGTGTATGTGACCGGGCCTTTATACATTTCTTATGAGGTAAAGCATTGGTCGTAATGCTCGGCGGAGCGCCCTCGCCAGTGCCCGGCGCCCCCCGACGCACTGGCCTTCCTCAAGGAGTGCCCGCCTCCGAGACCTTCACTCTCCACAGCCTCCGCCGAGGCGCCACCCAGGCCTGCCACCGCGCCGGGGTGCCCCATGCCGATATAATGGCGCAAGGCACCTGGACCTCTGAGGCGGTGCATGCATGCGTGCCCCGCCTCGCCCCCTCGGGCGCGCCTCGAGCCTCGAGCCCTCTCCTCCGTTTTGGTGGAGGGCTCTTCGGCGCCCCTCCCCTGAACTCTCTAAGCTTAAGGTATACCTCCGCTCCATCTGAGCCTCCTTTTACCTCATCACTTTGCTTGCTTTATTGTTGCTCCTCATGAGCCTCCTTACTTGCATTGTTGTATTGTACTTACTTTCTATGTTGCTCCTCATGAGCCTCCTTACTTGCATTCTTGTATACCTGTTTGTCTGAGGCGTACCAATAAACGCCTCTTTTCTCCACATCCGCCTCGCTTTCTTCCTTTTCGCGCATCATACAGGGGATGTGTTGGGTTCTGCGTAAAACGGATTTGATTATCAGAATAACGGCCGCTTCAACTCAAACCTGGTAATCATGGTTTATTTCTGCCTGAATGTCATTCATAGGTTTTTGCACTGACTCAACATAAACATAAACATATTTACCCCCCAAAACAACTCTTAAAAAAATTATTATATTGAATTGATTGGTGCAGTCTATCTTACTGCAATTTGATAATTATTTTTACTTTAAATGATTTTGGAGATATTTGAAGTGAAGATATGCATAATTACTTTTTGTGTGCATAAGGAAATAATGAAAGCCTTAGGCTTCAGCAATAACAGGATCTATGAAATTTACTTCTAGGCAACAATAAATAGAAAAGACTTACTCAAAGGTTGGTCTTTTCAAACATTCAAATTTCCCTTCAAGATTTGTGGTTTTTGATTGTGTTTGCATTCTTTACGGAGATATAGCATGTGAAATGACAGGCACTCAGGGAAATACCCAAATAGAGTGGTTCCAGATTCTGCCGATAGATGTCACTAGCTTAAAGCTGCATAGTCTGATGAAATATCAAATTTTCAAAACCAAAACAATTATCTAGATTTGATTTTTACATATCTAACTTAGATAATGATGCACTTATTAAGCATTTTGTTTTCTGCGTTAGAAGGCAATACTGAGTCAATTTAACAGAACCTGTTACTGCAGAAGTCTATTGGGTCAGTGTTTTGGCAAGCATGCCAAAACTAATTTTCCGTGTTTGCACTCAAAATATCTCACAAGTTTACCATTTGAAATAAAAGTAACTTTGAACTAATGTAAAGTAGGTACTAGTGAATGATCTAATATAATTATTTGGGGAAAAATACAGAAATTCAAAACCATCGAACTATGCAACTTTTAACTGGCGGAGTTTGTCCGGTGAGTGTCTTGGTTTCGAAAGTTTAAAGTTTTCACTGAACTGTGCAGCTTAATGTAGCAGTCACACTACGACGACAAGCGGCGACGACAGCTCTGCGACAGTGACTTCCGGTGTCGCGCAGGTGTCGCGCAGGTGTCACGCAGGTGTCACCGCGACACCTGCGCGACACCTCCAGTTTCTCCACTCTTTCTCGACTGTCGCCGGGTTGTCGTAGGTGTTTTGGACATGTTGAAAAACTTCGACGACAGCCGATGTTGCGGCACTGTCGCGGCACTGTCATGGCACTGTCGCGGCACTGTCGCGGCACTGTCGCGGCACTGTCGCACTGTCGCGGCACTGTCGCGGCACTGTCGCGGCACTGTCGTCTTGTCGTTAAGCTGTAGTTGCTTCTCTCTCCATGTATGTGTCTCTGTGTCTGTGTCTATGTGTGTGTCTGTGTCTATGTGTGTATATGTGTGTCTATGTGTGTCTATGTGTGTGTCTGTGTGTGTCTGTGTCTGTGTGTGTCTGTGTCTGTGTGTGTGTCTGTGTCTGTGTGTGTCTGTGTGTGTGTCTGTGTCTGTGTGTGTGTCTGTGTCTCTGTGTGTGTGTGTCTGTGTCTCTGTGTGTGCCTCACTCTCACTCTCAGTCTGACTCTGACTCTGACTCTCACTCTCAGTCTGACTGTCACTCTCACTCTCAGTC